>JAZHYW010016060.1:0-16383 GCA_037355805.1 Ixodes ricinus | reverse complement strand
GGTGACAATGACATCAGGAACACGGTGACTGCCGCTGTTCCTACCTCAGCCCGGACAAAGCTTCCCAAGAAATGGCATTGCTTTAAACAACAAAAGTGCTGTTTACAATCTAGGGAACTGTTTGACGTTGCTTCTAAGCTGCCTCAAGGCTTGTCTTATATAGTTTCCGATAGGTCCTATCAGTATGTTTTTTTTCACGACCCTCTTAACATCATTCCGTCCTTTATGTAGAACTTCCGTCTCTGACCGATACGCAGTACAGTGATTACTCTTCTGGATGTGCTTTGCCACTTCCTAGTAAGACGTCTTTGTGTTTGCTTTACTCTTTTATTCTCATAACCCGCTTTCTGCACACCCCGAAGCTTCTGCCACGTGCTTGAACCCGCATGCTTACGGTATCTCATACACCACACCTAACACGCAAGGTAACTGCACGTTTCCAATGAGCCTTCTGGCAGCCATTTATGGTTTCACTGAAATGGCGCCAACCTACTCATTTGAAAGAAATCTGAGAAGAATACTTCACATCAAACTTATTGGCAGCAAGCCTTTAGGTTACAGGAAATCCTCTTGGAACTACGGAATAACTGTTATATGTTTTCCTGTTTGTTCCTTTTACTGATGTTATTCTTAAGACCTTCAAGTATAATCGTCTTTTTGTGAATTCCTTTTGCAATCCTGAAGATTCTAGCCTCATGCAATTATTCCTTCGTCGCATTGCCTTTAAAATGAGTGAACGTTCTGCAGCAACGCATTTGTTACCAATGATGTTACAACCCTGTGCTTTAAACGATTTAGTGAGACAACATTTTCTACTTGACACCGGTTTGCGGCTTTTTTCACGAATTCCCATCAAATTCTCTAGTTTTACATGTATGTGTAAATTCAAATACTGCAGGATCCAAACTTCAGGTTGTTCCGCAGTAAAGCGAAGCTTGGGAGCTGCTGATATTACGATCAATTCTAAAAAAAAACAGCAATGAATTATCTCGAAAATCTCAAATGATAAATGTCATAAACGTACCTCCCTGCAAAGCAACCATTCAGTTCCGCTTCGTTCCACATGTCCGTTAGGGCAGTAGCTAAAGTCTTCAGATAGATTTCTGCTAACATCCGAGGAGCCATGGAAGATCCGATGTACACACCATCTCTCTGAACATAGTTCTGACCACTTTATTTATAAACTGTTGTTTCGAAGTACAAATAGAGAAGAGAAAAAAAATGTACTGCGATACCTCTCCTGGACTGAAAGTTTACTTAATTCAACTTTAGCACTTGCCTAACTCTTGCAATAAGCGGACTTTCTCGAGTGAATATTATATATCTTTGGTATTCATTGACAATACAGAGGTATGTTTTACATGAAAACCCTCTAGAACATCAATTAAGGCTTCCGAATTTTTTAGTGGAACACTCTTCCAACTAAATTATATTCAATCCTCTTAGTAAAATATCGAGACGCTACATTAGCACCTTTTAAGCTCCAAGTCCCAAGTTCCTTTAACACCTGGGACTAGGGCGCCAAGTGTTAAACGACATGAATAGCTGCATATTTCCAGCTGCCCTATAAATTCCTGATCTTATCATTGATCGAACTATTGTTTTTTATACCATTATTTAAAGTATTGCCCTTAATGTCAATGCCTTATTCATCGTGTCTTGAGAACATTAAAATCTATACACCAAATGTTTATTACATGGTACCTTCATTTTGTTTCAGCATGGAACGTGGCAGCTGCTTTTGAGAGCACATAGTCGAAAACCTGTGAATATAGGTATTCGTGTTACTTCCTGTCAGAAGGACAGGAACGAGGCGACAGTCAGAGCATCCTGTTACTTCGGAAGGGTGCTGGTGAGCAGAAGAAATATGCCGACATTTTACGTGCAACTTACAAAGGGGAGTCCGTGGTGCTAGGGGCACGTGTTGTTGCCAAGAGCAAAGCACCTGGTACCACATATTCGGAATATGTGCCTCTACACGACGATGGGCTGGGTAAGACCGTTCTTCTGGAGATTGTGAAGACGCTGGTAAAAGGTGATTTAACGACGGATGAAGGAAGTGTACGGTAAATATTAATGTCGGTACAACATTTAAGAAGGGCCCGTGCCGAGCGCGCGCTTGGTTAATCCTGGCTTTTTGTGTGATGCCTTATCATCTTTACCATATCACTCTTGTGTTGTAAATGGCGGTCATCTATCGCATTTAGAACATTATGAACTATGGCGGTAGTAGGGCTTTATGCGGTTGATGTGCCACCTACCTAGGAGGACCCGGAGCCATGGTTACGAACAGGCACGGCTTAATAATTGCTTGGGGAGAGGTGTCCGACTGCACAAAAGGGCCAACAAACTCTATGATGAACTTCCCGCACTTGCACTGTGCGTGCCGGGGAGTCCACAAGAGGACTTCGTCCCCTGTGTTATAGGCAGCGGGGAGGTGGCTGTTGTCTTAACGGGGTTTTTGTATTGATGAGATTTTATGGTGCGGATGCCGGCAAGCTTACGGACGTCTTCTGCTCATGAGATAATCTTTTCTGGGTACAGTTGAACGAAGTTCTAAGGTCGGCAAACAATATCGTGCCAACGGGTGTGAAGGGTTCGGAAGCTTAGAGCAAGTCGTATGGACTGTGGCCCGTAGTAGATTGTCGTGCAATATAGTACGCATAGGCTACGCAGAGGATGATGGTGTCAGAGTTGTCATGTAAACAGGCGACGTACACTGAAACCATCTAAGTGATAGTATGGTTGACAGGGCTAAGTTAACTCATTGGTTTGTGAGTTGTAGGGTGTTTAAACACTGTGAACAGTGGAAGAAAGCCGGAGAACATCTTCGAAGGTAATGCACTTAATGCAAAGGTGGAAGGGAGGAGCAAAAATAACGCTAATGATCCCTGAGATGCGGAACAAGGAGGATCAGGACGAACACTAATGTTCAAACACAACTTAGAAGTGACTGGTGGCGCGTCTGTACGTCGCGCACCGGTCACCTAGCTCCGTTTGGATATTCGCTTTGGTCCTCTGTCCCCCTTTTTCCCCTTCTCCACGAATCATTATCGTTGTCAGACATCGTCGAGCACGTTGGATAAAAAGGAAGTGCGTCCATTTTTGATTAATTATTCTGGAGATCCATGTCGCACAAAAATCGAGTGAACACAAAAATTGCGACTTGGTGGGCGGTAGCGGCGGCAACACACGCCATCCAAGCAGTGCAGTGCAGTATTCACTTGTTGTTGCGAGAATGGTGGAAATGGACGAAGGAAGTCAATTCTTCTACTTTATAATGAGCGGTGTGGTTGGGGAAGTGGTTGTAGAAAACCTGAAAGATTTGTGGCAGGATGTTTTTTGGTCTTGCAGTATTGGTACGCTCGAATGTGCTTGCGGATATTGCGGGTCATGGCTGTTGAAAAGTAGCGGCTTCGGATGCGAAAATAAGGTTTAGAATGCAGAAGGTGACCAGTTCACGGGTGGCCATTGATTGCTCCAACAAGATTAATTTGCAGCATGCGTGCAATCACTAACAGCCATGGCCTTCCTTGTTGTGTGTCGCAGTTTCTCCTGAGAAGCGTGCCATCCTTTAGTGGAAAAAGGCTGGCGTGGCGCTGAATTTGTACGGAGGGATTCGGCAAAACACTTTCAACGCATTGAATAACGGTGTGCAAAAGGGTTCGAACCGTTTCGCTTCGGTGTGGTTGACGGTGTTCAGAAGATCAGTTTTTTCTTCGTTGCCCACAAGGTTGGATGATCATAGCGACATATGAGAAAGGGGCATCCGGAAAGGTTGTGGGCGTCTAGGTGTCATTTTCTAAATTTGTAATTAATCCCGTAGTTATAGTTTTGGAGTTTCTGGAACCAACGTCCGGGTCGTCCTGAAGGCTCTTTTAGTGTGGCCAACCGGCATAGGTAAGGGTGATCGATTACGATAGTGAAGTGCGCGCCATAGAGGTTGGGACTTCGATATTCCAAACAGAACGGCCGAGCTCTCATGTTCAGTTATGATATAGTTACATTCACTTTTCGTGAGCGTGTAGCTGGCCTAAGCAATTACTCCACCAACTGGGGAAAGGTTGGTAAAATGTGATTTAATGAAGGATAAAATAAATATTCGGTAAATGTAAAAGGCTGTACGGCAAAAAAAGCCTGTTCCGAGCGCGCGCTTCCAATAGCCGTGCTTGTGGGTGGTGCAACGTTGTCATTCTAAGGATATATATACTTCTTTTTTGAATATTCATGTTTGTAATAGAGGTACAAACGTAGATGGAAATATCAAAATTTTAATGTGTTTTCGAGTTCTGCATTTGTGATAAATGTTTTTTTTTTGTTGCAAGCAGGTTCTTGTTATATGTTATTGCAGGTGAACGCTGCCTAGAGCCACGAACATTACACAAAAAACAAGTCGTTTATTTGTACTGAAGTCCTAAGATTTTAGCACAGCTTCCTATTAGGCTTGCCAATATTGTCAAACGATTATAGAAACCTTTCATTGTCCTCAGTCTCATCACATCATCAGTACTAAAATGTTATATTTTTAAAATATGCTAGATGTCCTTCTGCGTATGAATGAGTAACCCATTTAACTATACAAAATGTCATCGAATGCATCGCGAAATTATATTACTTCTAGCGTGTTTCCACCATAGGATGAAACATTTCCCTCGTGTAACATTATGTGGAATGTCTTTTCACAGGCCCGGATTTGCGTAAAGACGACGGAATATACAGTGCTTTTTTGTTTCACCAAGACAAGCTAGGAACTCATGCAGTTCAAGTTCAAGTTCAAGCAGAAGGGGAAGGGTTCCTTCGACCAAACGCTTTTTACCAAGGTGAACTGAGCTGCAGTAAACCAAAACACAATTTACACATTCCACGTTCTGCTAACAATATTGTTTGAGCAGAATGATAATAATATTAAGCGCTCTAATATAAAATATTTGGGAGAGTTTTATATTTCGCACAATTAAAGAATAATTTAGTTGCCAAAATAGGTACAAAATAGTGCATTGTGCACGCGATATTTGGATGTGGGCAAAATAACTTCTATTTAATAGAAACGCCGGCATGTAATGATACCGAAAACAAATCCTGAATGGACGTGAATGACAATAGGCGTCTTGAATTAGTAATTTGATGTCGTGAATGTGTGCAGGACTAGTGAAACCCGTTTAGAACGAACCCACGTACTAGCGAATTATTGTCGATATCGAACTCACGAAAAATTTAAATCAAAATGCATGTAGAAAGTACTTTTTATAACGAACAACATATTGGCTATATCGCAACTTTTTCCCCCTGGGAAGGCTTCCAAAAACGCGCAAACAATCGTCTTCTAGCCAGTGCCTTCCACCGAAAAAAATGTAGGAGAGAAAGAAAATTCCAAAAGCTCAAGCTGCGAACAAAATAAGCGAAGAAAACGATTCCAAAAGGACACAGAAAAAAAAAATTTTAAGCGCAAAGTGGTTGCTTACGAAGAGAAGTAATTAAAAGAGGAGATAAGCTAAAAAAATATTTCTAGCGCGTTGTTACAAGGCGGAAGGGAAGAGTTGAGAAAGAAAGAGAAGTTCTTGCATCCTCTCCCTTCGCGCCCTGTTTCACCTAAAGTCGCTTTAGTTTGACCTGGGTGCCTTCATGTCCCGCCAAAGAGAACTTGAAGGCACTCTAGTTTGACCCTCTTCACCTTGCGCACTCACTTGGGGCTTGACACGCCACGCCCCAAGAGGCAATAAGCCTATCGTATTTCAGATTCCATAGCATTGTCCCATGCCGTTGAAAGCGTCAACCACAGGCAAAGCTCTCTCTCTCTCTCTCTCCCTCAGTCCTTTCTTCTCGTTAATTCAGTCGTCATGTGTTGTCGCCTTTCTTGTCCCTATTGCACTTTCTGTTCACTGTGCGGGCCAGCTAGTTCGCGCCCGAAATGACGACGAAGCAGCGGCAGGCTCTGCCACTTTCCGACAAGGTCGACATCATCAATCGTGTGGAGCACGGCGAAAAGAAATCGGACGTTGCCGCCGCCTACAAGATCCCCAGAAGTAGGCTGAGTACAATTCTTAAAAACAAGTCAGCTATCCGAGACAAAGCCCGTGAATGGCCAAACGCGGACAGCAGGCGCATCCGCAAGCCGGCGTACGACAAGGTGGAAAAAGCGCTGTACCAATGGTTTTTGGACATCCGTGCGCGGAACCTGCCAGTCTCCGGTCCGATGTTGCAAAGCAAGGCTAGAGATTTTGCATCCCTCCTGAAAGTTGAGGGCTTCACCGCTGGATCTGGGTGGCTGCAGCGATTTAAAGATCGGTATTTAATCGTCAAGAAAGTCGTAGCTGGGGAGAAATGTGCAGTGGACACTGAAGGCGTCAAAAAGTGGATCGACGACAATTGGCCGGCCATTACGGCGAAATACAAGCCAAGTGATATTTTCAACACAGACGAGACTGGTTTGTTTTGGAAAATGCTGCCAAGCAGGACCCTTGCGCACCGGAATGAGACATGTCACGGCGGAAAGTTGAACAAGACTCGCATCACAGTACTGTTGACAGCCAACATGGACGGCTCATCAAAACTGCGTCCGCTCGTCATCGGAAAGTCCAAGTCGCCCGTGTGTCTACGAGGATGCGGCCCTTTGCCCGTGACATACACGTTCAATGGCAAGGCGTGGATGACGAGGATTATGTTTGATAAGTAGCTCCGCGACTGGGACGACGAACTTGCACAAAGTGGCCGAAAGATTTGCTTGCTCCTGGACAATTGCTCGGCACATCACTGCGGCACCACCCTTAGAAACATCGAGCTGTGCTTCCTGCCGCCGAACGGTACGGGGTTCTCCAATCGCTTGACCAGGGGATCATTCGAGCTTTCAAGCAAGGATACCGGAAGCGTGTGTTAGAGCAGCTCATCGTCAAGCTACGTGTAGGTGGAGATCTCAAAATCGACTTGTTGGGCGCGATCGAGATGCTCAACGGCGCCTGGAACGACGTGACCAAGGACACCATTCGGAATTGTTTCCGTGACGCAGGACTCTGCATGGAAAGTGATGAAGCACCCATTCCAGCAGCAACAGCAGAAGACGGTGACATTGCTGAGCTCTGGGAGGGGCTCGGTTGCCTCGCTGGTGCGGTGCCGGACGAGAGTCGGACTGGACGATTTCATTATGATCGGCGACGACATAGCTGTGGCTGAAACCCCGTCAGACAAAGATATCGTTGCCGACGTGGCTACAACGGCTGCCACTGACGACGCTGAGGAAGCTGGGGTTCCGAAAGTGAGGAACCACCACGTCCGACGCTTCATGAAGCGCTTTCGGCAGTGGACGTGTTGCGCCGCTACTGCTCGGCCATCGAGGGTAGCGGACTTGAATTCGCACGCGCTGTGTCGCGCGTCGAGAACGGTATTCTCGTAGACGCTGGGAAGGCCAAATCCCAAGCGAAGATTACTGCGTACTGTGCCTAGAGTTTTTTGTTTACTTTCAATAAATATATTTATTGAGTGGTAAGTGGCACGAGTTTACTTGTTTACTTTTGGCGATATGACCCGTGTATAAAGAACACATCGTAAAAGTTCATTCTAAGCGGGTTTTGCTATATCGAACTACTTGCTATATCGAACTGATCGCAGCGTTTCCTGCTGTTCGTTATAAACGGTTTGACTATCACTAGGCTTTACCTATTTGCAGTCCCAAAGCTGCCACAATCCCAACGATTGGGGTGACGTCAGTATTGCGAAGAACATCACGCACGTCGCGCTACATTTAAACCAGCTAGACCCTTCACCAGAATTTTATTTACAGTATCGAAAAGCTGCTAAATTGACGCATCTCGGCACTGTTTGTATTACAAAGCTGCAGTTCAAGAGGTCCATAAAGATAATATCTTAAATTTCGTTTCTCCTCTTAGATTAATATCAACATAAGAAAGCATGACGTTTGTGACATGGTAAATGACTGCTTTTAATAGCAATGCAACGCTTGAATGGGGTGAAGTGCGTTTTCAGCATTCAACTAGGACTCGCGTTTAATCAATCTGCTGACACGCCACACGAGGCTTGCACTCCGGTGGGAACATCGTGAAGACCTTTACAGAAGTCGCCTTCTGCGCGCCGACAACTTTGTATGCTGGGCTGTGAAACGCCCTCTGACATTGAGTCATTGTTCTGTGGTGCGCAATTTCAGACGCCTCGCACAATTTTGAGAGCTCAATGACTAAATATTTTTCGCCCGAGTGATAAGAGCTCGAAGAGGCTATACAGAACGGCAGCATTATTGTCACAATCGAAAATGAAAGTAATCAACCAACGAAAAGTACCCTGGTGGGAAAAGTTTCTGTGTGGCATAAACAAGGTGTCGATTCCGAAACTCTTTTCTGTTCCGTTCAGGCTACGGTACAGATATTTCTGCTCGGTTCAGGTTCAGCCACGGAGGGGAAAAATAATGGTCAGAACTGGCTTAAACTGGCGCCTATCTGTTTATACAGAAATTCAAGGAACACGCGGCTCCCCCCCCCCCCACCTCCCCCCTGCGCGCGCTAAGTAGGAAGTGCTTTTTTTAACAGGCTTTTTTATTTTTGATAAACGGCTTCATTTTATAATAGGAATCCGTTTTGTCTAAAACTAGCTTCAATAAAATATGACTATTCTCAAAAACTGTGGTTAAAAATTTCGTTCGATGCACCATAGTGACCGCCCCCAAAAGAAAAAACGCTCAGAAGATTAGCCTCGTCTAGCTAGGTTTTGTGAATTCACACTATGCAGCCCTGCCCAACAAGCTAACAAACTGCTTCCTTCTCATTCCAAATTCCTACTCTCAAATGATCTCACAAATATACGAATGAAACGAGAAATATACGATGATAATAAAACAATGTGGGATTTCAACCCACACGCTACAACTGAGTGTTCAGGATGCTCCGATTGCAGATGATCGAGTTGACCTAGGACCAGGAATGCAGATGACAGCCGTCACAACATTACTTGCAACGTCGTTTCATTCTGTCTGCCTGTAAACAACGCGCCCATTTCTTTATACTTTTTTAAGGCGCGGTCTCGGAAGGAGTGAGGCAGAAGACCCTGCCAGCAGGCCGTTTCTTCGTCAATGGTATCCTTCTCGCCACATTGGATACGAATCACGCAAAGGAAAGCATGCGAACATTCGTTAGAGGCCTGGGGTTTTCCATGCTAGAATGTTCTCGGACTTCCCCTGCGCCTCACGGCGGCCCGCCGGGGTCGGATCTGCGGTCTGTGTGGCTCTTCTCTTGCTTTTGCTGACCGCCGCCTCACGCTTTCTCCCTTTGTCGCGACGGTGACGCGTGTTGACCGCGTAGGGAATCGGTAGTTTCGTAGAATATTTCAGGTCCCTGCCGCCGGCATGGGAGAGCAGGTCATGCAGCTTAGAGAAGTTGGTTGAGCAGCCGCATCTTAAAGATCCCACTTCATCGAATTGCCTCGTAGAGACGCTCAGTTTAGAAAAAAGAGGTGATGAGCCTCGTTTTTAGGGAAATCGGCCATCACCAAGCGACATGTACGTTTGGGCCAGGTGGGTTAGCCATTTTGTAATGAGTGTCCGCAGACCGTCGCCGCGAAGCGCCTTAAATGGGTGAGGTGGGAGTGTTGGGTTAGCACGCGTGTCCGAGTGACACACGCTCAAAGGCAGGGAGCCTTTTTTTTAGAGCGCAGCTCTTAGCGCGCTGTTTCCGGTTTGAGCGGCGTCGCTATCGCTGCCGCCGTCGGCGTAACCGCGAGTGGCATGACGGGTAAATTTTCCTCCTAAATTTATGTAAAAATTTTCCCCGCTAAATCTAGCGGACAATTTTCCCCGCTAAATCTAGCGGAAAATTTTCCCCATAAATCTAGCGGGAAAAGTTTCCGCGCTAAAACCTAGCGGAAAATTTTCCCGCTGAATTTAGCGGAAAACCTTTCCCTGCTAGTTTTCCCGCTAAATTTAGCGGAAAAATGTTCCCCGCTAAATTTAGCGGAATATTTTCCCCGCTAAATCTAGCGGAAAATTTTCCCCGCCTAATTTAGCGGAGGAAATCCTCCCCCTTTCTCGTGGTCACGTGACCCCAGGCCACGTGCCCCCCCCTCCCGAAGTCACGTGACCCCCCATCCCCCCCCTCGCGCCTTCCCTCCTCCCCTCAAACGCTGCGCTCTCATTCTGGCGTCACAGGGAGTTGTAAACGGCTTTCATTTTTTAAAGCGTTCCTTTTTGATAAACGGCATTTCTCAAAACTGAGACTCTGCTTTCTCTAAACCGAGCTTTGATAAAAGGAGCCCGTTCTTTAAAACGTGTTTTGATAAAATAGCATTCGATCAACCCTAGTAAACCCAAGTATGATGCTGCGTTGTTGTTTCCTCGGCGGGTCGATGCGTTGTCCCGTCGATACGTGGCGGCGGCTTCTTGCCGGGCGCGGTGGGTGCGATGACTTTGAGCGACGCAGGCTGATTTTGCGACAGTGAGTAACAGCGGTTATTGACTTTCGTTTTTGTACATCATGCTTACAAAAAATACTCACGTAAGTGAAAATACCTTGCCCTCCAGCACTAAGTTTTTTTAAAATATCTGCGGCAGAGCACACCTAATTAGTAGCGCGAATTCGCGCTCGAACCGTTTGGCGAACCTGTTCGGAACGGTTATATTGTTGTGCTCTGGTTCAAGTTCCGCTCAGAAATAAAGCGGAACATTTCGGTTCGCGTTCTGTTCCGGTTCCGACAAAATAAGTGGTTAAGTACTGGTTGTCGCTTAATCACCTCGGTTGTAGATATGCAAAATAAACTGTGCTCCTGTAAAATATTGCATTTCTCAGCATAGGTGTGATGAATGTAAACTTGTATTATATCCACGAAAAGGACCGTACTTCAGGAAAGGGTCTAAGGTTCAGGAAACTAGACCAGTCGGATGTTTGTAAACATATGAGCGTTTTCCCTCAACGGCTGTGGGTAATATGCGTCCGCCGGAACCAGAACCGTGTTAAGTGAAACGTCTGTAAAAGCGCTGCGCCACCAACAGCGTACCGCGGCGGCGTGAAGTCGCAGTCGCGCGGTGGTGTATGCTTATTTGGAATTTTTTCTTTTAAGAGAGCAGTTGACTGTCCGTGAGTTGAAGCAGCTGCATGTACAATCGACAGGAAAAGTTTGCATGGTAAGGGAGCACCATCTGAAAAGACGGTCTGCGCCTTCTGAGGACCTTTGCAACTCTCCAAGACTCGCGCTTTGCGCATGCGTTTCCTTTCGTGTTCGCAATTATGTTTTTTTCTTCGTTCGCTTCCATGCCACGCTTGCAATTTAATGAGAGTACTGGCGAAAGGTGTCGAGGAATATTATTTGTTGCATGAGATTCGTTACCCATCGCGGTGTCTGATTCAGACGCGCGGCATGACGGCGTACTGCTGCAACTCACACAGCATGGTGTTTCCGCGTGCGTGGGAGCGCGCTTACGCTGACAAGAAACAGTCTTCTGAACGGACGCGCCAGCCAGATCCGACCTCGGAAGGTCTTAGTGGTCTACCGATGTCCTGTCGGTACAATGGATCTTACCTCGTTTTAAATAGTTCTACATAAATCAAAGAGGTTTTAGCAAATTCTCGAGTCATGTATAGCATATGGCAACGAGGATGAGACTAGAATCCACGCGGGCAAGATCAGCAGCGACACACCCAGCCTCTTGAAAAAGACCTCGATGCTGGGTTAGGCCCAAGTCCTAAGGATGTAAGCGAACTACGTTCTTCAATCGGTCACCTCATATTCAATAGTAAGCTTTTTCCTAACATGGCTACCCTGCTCACTACACCCTACGACCTTTTGGTCAAAGATCGGCATTGTACCTGGGGTTCGAGGAACAAAGGTGATCAAGAAGTTCAAGCAAGCACTACGACAAGCAAAGATGCTCTCTCACTTCGATCCGACTAAACCGTTGCGCCTAGAGTGCGACGTATCGCCGTAAGGAATAGGAGTGGTGCTCTCGCATCACGTCGGAAACATCGACAAGCCAAGTGGATTCCGATCCCGAAGACTGACCAAGACTGAGAGAAGCTACTCTCAACCCGAGCGTGAAGCATTGGCGTTGGTGTTCGGAGTGTCTAGGTGTTGGTACTATCTGCTTGGTCGATTGTTGTTTTTTTCGTAAAAGATGACAAGCCTCTGGTTGGACACTTTCTTGAGGACCGCCCGACACCAGTCATGGCTACGGCTCGAATTGAGCGCTGGTCTTTGCTGCTGGGAGCCTACAATTTCAAGACTGAGAACAAGCCTGGACCAGACAACCAAAACACCGACACACTCAGTCAAATTTCCCCGCAGACTCCCGAGGAAGCTACCGACGAGTCTACCTGAATATGGTCATTCGCTCCAGCAGCTCGGTAAGCTCACCTTTCTTCACAAGTGCTCCGCCAACTGACTTCGAGAGATGAGGTCGTCCTTAATATTGTGAAGTTCTACATACACCAAGATTGGCCACGGGGAAGGAAGCGGCTGATGCAGGCATGCACGGCTATTTTACGGGGAGGCTAGAGGTGACTTTGGTTCAAGATCTTATTTACTGGGGCTACCGAGTCGTTGTTCCTGTACTGTGCACGAAACCAGATGCTGCGGCTTCAGCCCGAAATGCACCAGGGTGCCTCAATAATGAAGTACGTCAGCAGGTCCAATCATTTGGTGGCCTGGACTTGAAGGTAAGATCAAAAGTTCGGCGAGCGATTGCCACACCTGTGTACAAGCAAGTTCAAATCTGCCGGTGAAAACGTCTATTAAGCTGACTGTGACTAGGGAGAACTGATCACGTGTGTACCTGGATTTCGCTGGACCAGAAAACGGTGCGATGATCTTTGGTTACAGTGGACTCGCACTCAAAGTAAATAAAGGCAATCGCTATGCAACAAGCCGCTACCGAGTCCACAATCACGGCACTACGCGAAATGTTTCAGCCAGTTTGGCATACAAAACCAATCGTGAGAGATAATGTCACTCAGTATACATCCGAAGCATTTGCCACGTTCTTGTCAAGCAACACAGTGAAACAATTGCCTACAGCTCCGTACCACCCACAATCGAACGCCTCGCTGAGCGAGCCGCACGCGCCATCAAGGATCAGTCATCTCAGCAATTTATCGTGAAACTTCGACAGATGGCCAATAAATTGATTCTTCGGAAATATGTTACACCCGATGCTGTGAGGCAAACTTTTGTGTGGAATTCGAAATGTCAACGCTTCGGAAGGCATTTCTCGCTAGACATAAGTTGACATTACAGGAACGAAAAACATCCTGCGGACGGCAGAGGCCGCGAGGCAAGGTGTCAAGCTCGAAAAGCCTTCAGACGTATATCCAGAGCCTCAATTGCACAAGCTACAAGCTAACCAACGACCAGGATTACCATGGGAGCACAACAATAAATGAACGTGGGCAATCGCTAGCTTGCGAATGGTTCGGCATCAAGGAACTCTCCGACATGGCCTCCTCGCTGAAGAACGTCAAATGTTTCAAGTGCTGGAAAGAAGGAACACATCGCAAAAGTGTGTCGCTCTAAGGGCAAGCGAAAACAAAGAACTTTCGCACTAACCCAGAGCTCCGCGGGTGTACAGCGACACAGCATTCTCGCCGCAGCTGCTGTTCCTGAAAAGAATCCAAGTGAACAGAACAAGATCGCCGCTCTACTTCGGCGCAAGTACAGTTGGGTCTGCAGTATACCTCATCATGGAGATCGACACGGGCTCATATGTGGCACGTCATATCCTAGGACGTCTACAACAAGCTCAGGGAGAGGTGGCCAAGATTCGAGACGTCAACCTTAAAGCTGTCTTACTATTTGGGGCCACTGCGTATTGCTGGGAAGCTCACGATTCCTGTATTTTATGCCGACAAGTCAGTCACAGCGTCGATGACATGATTTCGCCGGCCAGGACCGGGAATGCGTTGCGGACTGGTCCAAGCGCTACAACAACTTGCGGGCTCCTGTTCTTAGCGTGCCCTACTCGAAAAGCCAAGGCGAAAAGGGAATGATCTCAGAAAAATCTTGGCCCTAGTACGAAAAGGTGTTTGAGCCAACCGCTAGATTTGTTTCAGATTCACTGCCCGCTAACCTGTATTACAAGGAATAGTCGGCTCCGAGGTTCTTCTACGCCGGATTTTTTCTGTATGGGAATGAGGGACAAGGTTTCTGACGACCTCGACGAGGCTAGTAAAGAACAATGGCGTTATGTGTCCAGTGGCACACCCAGAGTGGGCGATCCTGATCGTGCCCGTTGCGAAGAAGGACGGGTAGGTCAGCATTTGCGGTAATTACAAGCCAACCGTGAGCGCGGATGCGTTACAGTGCGATATCCGCCACCTGTGATTGATGACCTCTGCACAGCTCTCAACGATTGAGTCATGTACAGCACGCTAGACCTTGGTGAGGCGTGCAGTCAGATTCCCATGGACGAAGAGGCTAAGACGCTAACGGCCATCGATACCAAATGTAGGACTCTTGTGTTACAACCGTTTGCATTTGGGGTGTAGTCTGCGCCAGCTATTATTCAGCGTCAGATGGAGACAATGCTGAAGAGCATCCCACGCGTGCCAGTATATTTAATTGACGTGCTGGTGGCAGAAAAGAAAAAAGATGACGGAAAGGGCATCAATGCGGTTATGTGGCGCTTCTGAAAGAACGAGGTAAAGTTAACCAATGACTAGCGTACCATTGAATGCCGGACGTCTGCTACCAGGGCCATAAAATTTCCACCCCAGCGGCTTCTAGGGTACCAAATCTGTTCCCGCCTGGATGCCAAGCTCACGCTTCCTGTCTTTTCCTCTCTGTTCAAAGGAAGATCCTGCAAGCAAGTTTTGCACTGCTGACTGCGGCTAGGCACGCAACGTTGGTGAAGGGGAAATGTGGCTTTCCTGAACAGTTAAAGAAACAACGGGCTCTCGCAGTGGCCACGGCCAAGAGGTCATCAGGGTAGCTGAAGCGGAACATGAAACCAAATTCCTTCCCGAGAGATCACGGCGCCCGCGCCACCGATTAGCAAGACACCTGAGCCACCTGGAACCAAGTAGAGTTTCACCAGCACGGTCTGACGCAGCGGAAGTCGAAGCCGTCCCGTCCCTTCTCTTCGACTTGGTCATGGCGAGACCCAAGAAACCTGCTGACCGATATTCACCTTAAGGGTGGAGGAGTGCTGCATCTCAGAGAGCAGTCTTGTCTCCGCGTGCGTGGGAGCTCCACTGACGTTGACAACAAAGAAGAAACTTTTGAGCGGACGCGCGAGTCAGATCGAACTCGATGGTCTGAGCCGTCTGCTGATGTCCCGTCGGTACAATCAACTTTACCCATTGTAAATGGTTCTACATAAATTAAAAAGCTTCCGCAACTTCTCCGAGCATCTAGCTCTAGAAGCATCGAGCTTCTGGAGCGGTCTAGTGCATACTAAACGCCACCTCACGTCGGCCCCGCTATCTCGTGCGCGTCGAACGGAAGCGAGTGTAAAAGACGACTGGGAAGCACGCAGCGAACTTCACGTCGACTCATGAATCTGGAGAGCGGCTCGCGCGCCGTCAGAAGGAGCACTCAGTAATATCGGCTGGCGCTGCTGGCGGCCCGGAAACGTTTGCTGCCGACTGTAACGTTTCAAAATGAAGGGTGCAACAGCCTGTATTGGTATCTAGGTGCTTGTTTTGTGATACCCTCCTGAAAAGATGCAGGCTGGTCGCCATATAGAAATTCAAATTTCGTGGCTTTCAGGTGTACCACGCATTTCTCCCGTTCATGCTTTATTCCTGTAAATCACTGCATAAGCATGCCAATTATATTTACTCTGGTGATAAAATAACCTCATGTTTTCTGCTGAAGTGGTGATATATTTAGGATATTTAATACGCAATTACAATTCAGGCATCTGGATGCTGCTATTTGTCTTTTGTGTAAGTTCGCCGGATTGCACAATTACACACTATACACGGGCAAATCGCGCAGGCCTGGAAACGTTACTCTTAGCGCGGGAGGCTACTGCTGATTGAATACAAATGTCACCAACTCCAGACGTTTACTGATGTGCATTGCTGAATGTAAAAAAAAAATTTTGTTCGTTAGCAGGGATGTTTTACCATGACTCTCGCAACCTAGGTATTTGTTTTAAATTTACCAGAGAATGTTCTACACAGTATCGATACTGTTCGCAAGTGCTTTGTATTTATTTTTCTTTAATTCTAAAAAAATATTATACTTAAATTAAAAAAAATATATTTAAACAAAACAGTTAATTTAATTATTCAACCTTTGCAGATACGTGGCCATTATACGTAATAGAGTCGAACCTCTTGGAGTCTACAGAGGGCTAGACCTTTGCTTAGGCACAACGACGGAATACCTCAGAACAATTCCGACGTATGACTGGGAGATGTAAGTACAGATGTTGATACTGTCACGAATGACAAG
>JAZHYW010016059.1:0-20170 GCA_037355805.1 Ixodes ricinus | reverse complement strand
TGAGAGTAGTGCTAAAATCTTCTGTCTTCTTTTTTTTTTTTTTGCTTCACCGGTTACACTCTTGTCGCCCGTTTCGTTTTGTATTTTCTTTTCTTTTGTCCACAGTTGAATGGCAATATAAGTTAAGAAGTTCTAATTTATCGAGAATCCCTCTTCAGTTTTGGTTTGGCAGATATGCGTGGGAGACATAAAACGAGGCATAACTTCTGAATGGCAACACATTTAGAAATAATTTTGATTTTCTTGAAACTATAAAAACTTGAAAAATAAAAAGAACACCAAAAACAAAACAAATCGACGTTTGAAGCGGTGCAATACCTCAATCTAACGTGACATATGCCATCTGTTTAAGAATGCATTGCCAATGGTACGACGAGGAGTGGTTCGGATGGTTAAAATTTAGAACTTGAATTCGAGACAAGATAGCGGGAACGCAGGGGCGTCGTGGGGGAAAACGGGTTCAAGATGAAATGAAAACAAACAACCGAAAAGAAAGCTATAATAATCACGAAAGAAAACGTAACGTTTAAACAGGACAAGAATTTCCTTAGAGAACCCATCAATTCTTCTCAAACAAAAGGACCCAGAAAACGTAAACTATAGGATAAAAAAAATGCCTTTGAGCCCAGAGGGTCTTTTCTAATTTGCTGCGGAGCCATTAACACTATATGGTGTGGAATGACGCTTTGCTCGTTTTGCGCTAAATATTGACAATTTGTTTCCTTACCTTTCGCGCGCTTAGGCACATATTTCGGACATGACGTACGGACACAATTCAAGGTGCATGAACTGATACAGGGCAAGATTGGGTGTACAGTACAAAACAACGTACACGGCACAAAGAAGAAGGACACAGCATCAACATGTATATCTGAAATCGAATTCTATAAACGAGACATGAAGATGACAAAGTTGGAATTATTTCAGTGAAGTAACTGAGACAGACCTCTTACGACCGGCAAATACTTCTCAAGGCTCTTTAAAATTCAAACTGCGGAACTTCTCGTTATTCGTGAATAATTATATTAACACGCTGTTTTTCATGGATGTTATCACTACAGGAGATAAGCTTTTCGATTTTCAGAATTTTGTGTTATACAATTCTAACGATTTTAGAGCCGTTTTGAAACAGAATCTAATAAACCACTGAAGACGTTCGTGTTTGCATTCACTTTTTCGGAGAGCTCTCGAGAAAGTCAGCCAACGAAATCTACATACAAATCTCGACAATTCTGACATATTGCAGCGTGCATGGCCGAGATGAAACGCTACTCCATACTTGTGGAAGATTACCACTTACTCTTAAAACTGGTTTACGCATCTGCGTCGACCGCGTTCCGCCGCGTTGCGTCGTGCAGCACAGCGACTTCCCATTGGCTCGTCCTAAGTGTCTCCATAGCAACATCTCGACGCACGCTGTCTTAATGGGACGCAAGTGGTTGCAGTCGCACTGGAACGCAACTGCGTAAACGAACCTTTAACCCACATTTTTGACCCATGAATGTTCCAGATACGGAATGTAACAGTTAAGGTGTCAAACATGACCTTGCCGAGTCAGTCTCTCGAGGGTTCGACGCTCGAACATCCAAGGCCGAATTTTCGAGCTACCGAGTAGATAAAGAGCCCAACGTGGCCTTGCCGAGTCACTCAGACACTCTCACGCTAGTGAGCTGTCACGCCGACACATCGACGCTGGCTGCTGCCGCCTTCGACGCTCGCTGCTGTTTATCGACGCTGATTAATTCTTTTGTTTGAAGCACAAATTCGCCGATTAAACCTTTATGTTCAGTGTTACGCTTGTCGACCCTTTTCCATCCGCGACAATATTAAAAAGCACGAAAAAAATCAATTTAAGTTGTTGCACTGAACCTGATGTTTTATTCATTTTAATCGTGCTGAATCTCACAGCGCGGTCTGCAGTTTTCGTTCGAAAAGCTTTCCCAGCCGTGTCATTCGGTAAGCTCCTTCCATACATTGCGCAGTGATTGAGACAATCGCCTCTGCAAATTGCTATGCGGGAAAGTAGGCTCACAATAATATTTAGCATGAAGAAAGATAGGTTTAAGTTTTGCAGTTTAAATGCAGAAAAATGCACCAGAATATACTCGGAACACAAATTTTTGGTATTACTAGATGCTGAGTAACATGTTTTCTTGTCCCGTGATTCCTGGTATCGCGCAACAGTATAGTGTCGCTATGATTCTTAAGTATGAATGTTTTCTTCGTAATTTTATGACATGTGAAATTTTTAATTATAAATTCCCTTTAAGTATTTGTAAAATTACTAATACTTACTGGCGTTTATTTATCGTATCTTCTTCCGATTGAACTTGCTACCTGTTCACTTCGCTTTGCAGTATCATGTAATAGCCTTGACCTGCTGAGCCTAAGTGGTATTAGGCTTAGTCAGACACCACCGTTTTATATCTGGTCCCTTCACGGTAAACCCGCAAAAAAAATTAAAAAAGCTGACCAAGATTATATTTCAATGGTACTGCCGGTTTTTTAAAAAGAGGAGCAGCTTCTTTTTTTCTTTTTGTACTTGGGACAACCGGTGTAGGATGCCGTACATGTTTCAGCTTGGCTGAGTTCATCAAAGAAGTGCGAATGTGATTGCCGTTCCGAATACATAGCGGCGCTGTGTGCATGCAGTATAATCTAAAGGCACATGTGGTTAATTGAGTTTCCACCAGGAAAGAACATGCCATGAAACGTGACCTCCCAAACTCCGAAGGGAACCATGAAGGCATAAAAAGGCGTTCTGCAGGAAACAATATAATGAGATTTCAACACAGCAAGACGTCCTTATACATTAAAATGCCTATGGTTACACTCTTAAAAAAGATAGTAGTATTTAATAGGTAAGAGGTAGAATTGCTCGCCACATATGTTACTATAGGTAACAAGTGACCGTAAGTTGTAACGGTCAAGAAGCTAGTAACGGTTACGAACCAACCTAGTATCTTTCACTATACCTTTAGTAACTGGCACTAACTCTCGCAAGACCCAGTAACCGCTACCCGAACCCAGGTGGCGCCAGTCGACGTCAAATTAAAAATCGGCAAAAACAGTTATTATTGCTGGGATAGATTATTTTACAATCTGCTTACACGCACAGTTGCACACGTATAATACATTTTACACAGACAAGAAATTAGAACACAGATGAAACACACTTACGAGACACGCGCGACGACACGCTAACCCAATCTCTGCCCTCAATGGCTACCCATGCGCCTTTATACTGATCATTTGAAATACGTCGGTTAATCAGTGACCACCTCGTCCGTGAACGATGTTACAAATATCTGCATTCGTATTGTCCTCGAGTATTGTTGTTAAACATTTCAAGAAATGTACGCTCTGTACTAAGCAGTGACTGCGATGGCACTGACAGTAATCTATCTGCGATGCAGTGCTAGTAAAAACATGGCGTCCTCTCCTGCACATGGTTCCGCATGTACAGGCATGCTTCTGCGCGTCCCCGACGTATTACAGCAGTCTGTCATCGCTGCATTGCTACCTGTCGCGCGTTTGATGTAGTACATAGCTGGTAAAAAAGGTAGTAACCGTCAGAAAAAGGTAATAACTGCTGCACTTACTAACGTTTTAGTATCTATCGCGCGTTTGACGTAGTAAATAGTTAGTAAACAATGTAGTAACGGTCAGAAAAAGGCAGTAACTGCTGCTGTTACTAGGCCCTTACTTACTTTTTTTCTAAAAGTGTACTTTAGGCTTATGAAACGCAGGGCGGCTTTTTATGTTCGCGATTCTCACTTCGTGATTCATTCTTGAACTTTTTAATGAGCTAATGCGGCAAGCCCATTGGCGGCAGAACGATACCAGGGTCGGGACATGCCACGCCCTGAACCTCTTAAGCTGGCAGTGAATATAGATTAAGATTAACTGTATTGTTACGAAATGAACGAACCAAATACATTATTTTTTATGTACACTAAATATGTCCGTACTGAGGTAACTGCAGCACGCACATGTTGCTTGCTTAAAAAAGAAAGGCGCAGCATTTGTTTGAGCTGGAACTCATCACTTGGATTCAGAAAAATATGTGTGGATCAGATTTTGTCTGTTACGTTCATTGCAGACCTACGGATTGCCACAATAATGAATGCATTTTTCCGTGTTAAAGGATTTTCACAGAATACTAGTGATTAAGAAATTTGAGATGTGACTAAATAATCAAATTAACCCATGGGCACGTGATAAACGTAAATGTAAAAATGTGAGGTATGAATGACTCCAGCATGACAACAACATTACAATAATGAAAAAATTGGTCGTTTCACGGAAAGTAGTTTTCGGGATTCCGTCCAACCTTTGTAGATGAAAGCATTCGCGTTTAAGACATGCATAAATTCACCTGCGATAACAAAACACTTAAACGCCCCCGCGATTTTGGTAACGGGTGCAACAAAGACGCGTCCAGCTGCACTTACGCAAATCAGGGATGGAAGGACACTCAAAGAAATTCAAGCGCATAAACAGGAAACCAGAAATTTTGGTTCTAGCCTTGCCGCATGAGTTCAGAGCGCGCTCCTCGCGAACCTTTCGTACAGACCGCGCCATGTATATAGTGCACCCATAAAAGCAGAACCCGCTGATTTTTCTAATTTAAAACCACGGGCAGTTACATGTTTTATATGATACCGAAAGTCACATTCTAACTACTTCCACAGGTGAAAATGCGCTGAAGTAGAAGCTTTCATATAAATGACTCGAAGATTGAATCCCATCTTTTGAAAAATCTACTTTAATAAAATAGTGAGCGTTCTTATTTTTCTGCCTTTTTTGCATACAACGGACTCTAAAAATGGCCGAAAACGGAAGGGCATAAAATAACAATATACCGCATACGATCAACAAAGAACTCCGCACTTAAAAAAAAATGCTTAAATTAAAAACACATTTATAAACACGCACACCGTCACAGCACCCTACAAAAGTGACAGGGTTAAACAAAAAGCCAGCAACAAATCGAACACAAACAGTAAAACAGATTTATTGCGGTGAAGATTAAACATAATTTGTACACAAAAGAAAACGCGCCTTGATGGTTTGTTTGGTCTGTCTAGTGGACCGGAATGCTGAACGTGATTTTATCACGCTCGAGACGAGAGCAGAAGATAAATAATCGTAAAAGCAGCCCTAAAGTTTTTTTTTCAATTTGTTTAATACATTTTTCTAAAGGGAAACAGCATCACGGGAGAGGGAGCTCTATTCATCGACTGCGCGACGGAGGAAGAAATATTCAACCCAATTTCTG
Source organism: Ixodes ricinus (assembly GCA_037355805.1). NCBI lineage: Eukaryota > Metazoa > Arthropoda > Arachnida > Ixodida > Ixodidae > Ixodes > Ixodes ricinus. Next base: position 14,889 of record JAZHYW010016059.1, on the reverse strand, counting down.
TGTGTAAAGCACGGTTCTAAATGGATACATTGTCGCCTATATTCAGCGACAGTTCAAGAAATTCAGGGTGTCGTGAGTCCCGAGCATTTAATTATCCGTTTGCTGCCAATGCGATTGTAGCGTTAGCCCATGAGAATCTCAAAGAACGACTCGCGAAGCCAGACACGTGAAATTAACAGGCCACGCTTCTGTTTTCCTTAAGGTGTCAGTGACTCTGAGCTATGCTTTTTAGCAGGCGCTTCTCAATAATTTTGAATTTAGGCTAGCTCCTGGTCATAGAGCACCGTAGGGGACTCTCACGGCTTGTCTCTGTACGTTTTGATTATATGAGTGATAGTTTGCATAACAACGATTCCACCTTAGGATACCACATTATGTTTAGGTGTAACAAGTTAAGCTAACATATTGGAAGTTATTAATTAAACGTTTTGGAGTAGACTTCGAGGTTCTGCCTTACCAAACCGAGCTTTTTGAAGGCCGCTGTGGAAAACACACTATAGGGTAATAGGGCTGTGGGCGCGTCTATTAAAAAATTTTATCCGATTAATCGATGAGCTATACTTGATTAATTATTCGATTAATAGTTTTTTTACATCTTAGATAAGGTACAAAATATCACTACTGGGTCACCAAGAGCACAATTTGTAATTTAAATTTGACGCTTACCACTCTCAAAAAAAAAAAAAAAGAAACACGGGCAAACAGTTATAGAAATATATGTCCACACTCTCGATGACAATCTGATAGAATCATAATTATAATACAATACAATACAATAAGCTTTATTTTTCCAGAAGTGCTGGAGGGTTCCCCAGACAAGAAGCTGCTAAAAGCATCTTGACTGGGTCTGGGTTCCCCTTATACATGGCAACAGCTCGGACAACAAACATATAAGACACTTTATCAGGAAGATGAAAAATAAATAAAACAAAGTCATAAAACACTGAAGTAGCAGAAAACCAAAATTAGTTATCGATAGTTAAAACAGTAGGTACGTAGGTCTCTGTTTACCAATTGTGTAGATGTTTATGTTGTTCGTGAAACATTTATTTAACACGTACGGTACTTTGTAATGCAATGACTGTAGGTTGTAATTTGTGCGGCACCGAGGAAGGAGCCAAGTGTTTACACGGCGTGTGTTTATATTACTTTCATGCTTCTCAAGTTCAGAAATAAAAGATAATAATATCTATAAATCTCGGTGATGAGAAACGAAGGCTACAGAGTAAACGATAATTGTATACGTATTCTATGGGAATTATTTCATATCTAGAAAATAATGGTTTTGTGTGGTCTGTATATGTGGCACCCACAATATAACGTAAAACTTTCTTTTTTGCTATAATAGTAGATTTTGAAGGTTTGTCTCAGTTTTCATAACCCATACAAGATGACAGTAATCTAAATTGGACTCAAATAGTGCATAGTAAAGTTTTGACTTAATACTGGCAGGTAAAACATTACAACAACGGGCAATAATGCCGACAACTAGGAAAAGTTTGTAAATCAGATAGTTAACATGGCAATCCCACATCATATACTTGGAAAAAAATACTCCTAAAATTCTATGTTGGCTAACTAACTCAATTTGTGAATCACCAAGTTTGATTTCATTTTTAACCAGAACTGGATTCTAAATCGATCTAAATAAAATGGCTTTCAATTTTCGTGTGTTCACTTTAAGACCATTAACTTTGAACCATACAGCAAATTTACTTGGGATATTGTTCGCTTTACGTATCAGGACATCAGCATTTGTAGCAGAAATAAAGAGGCTCGGATTATCAGCATAAATGGCAAACTGAGCTTGGTGATCGATGTTAACAATATAATTTTGCATACATTAAATAGAAGAGGCCCAAGTATGCTTCCTTTTGGTACACCAGCAATAACATTATGAAAGGAAGACTAATGACCGTCAATTACTAAGCACTGTTTCCTACATTGTAGATATGATTTAAGTGAAGCTAGGGGTACTCCGCGGGCACCATAATTGCCTACTTTTGCAAGAATAATGTGCTGATTTACAACATCGACCGCATTACTGAAGTCTATTAATACACCTAACGTAAAAAAACCTTTTTTCAATATTTTGCAATATAATTACTTTTGAAGTAATAAATCTGCTTCAGTAGATTTGCCTAGTCGAAAACGCAATTGCGAGTCCGTTAGTTTAGCCTGTTTTGTGAGAAACAAATTTAGGCGTGTGAGTATAATTTTCTCAAGTGCCTTGCAGAAGATATGTAATACTGATATAGGCCTGCGGTTATTCGGGATGTTCTTATCGTCTTTTTTGTATATAGCAAAAACTTTAGCCAACGTCATGTTAGCTGGAAATCGGCCAGACGATAATGCCAAATTATATATATGTGCTAAGCATGGGGCGACTATATCCATTACATATTTAACCGGCTTTATTTGCAATTGATCAACGTCGCTACTTTTGCTGTTTCTTAGTCCTCAAAACATATTACACATCTCAATTTCTTCAATTGGATTTAGAAAAAAAGTATCGTTTTTATGCCTTACAAATGAAAGGGCACTAGGATTATACGCAGTGGGTTGTTCAACAGAAAAGTGAGTGTTAAAGCATTCCGCCAGACTTTCATCGGATATAACTTTACCGTTTATAGTTAATTCACCGATAGAGGGGTACACTTTTTACAATTTATGACTTCATTTATTATTTTCCAAACCACGCCGGGGAGCTCTCTGGCGACACTACAAGCAGCACAATTCCCCGGTTCAAGCTTGAGCCAGCTTGGGCAGCCGGGGAAAGTTTCCCCGGCCCAAGCACCGTTTTGCTCCAAGGGGCAAGCTAGCCCCAGCCTGGCTAGCCGGCCTGGCAGTTGAGCGGGGGTTCCTTGTCTAGCCAAGCTTGGCTTTACGGTGTAACACAAGCCTGGGCCAGGCTGGCAGTTCAGTGGTCAGCCAAGCTTGGCAAAACGGTCTGAACGCAGCCTGGGCCATGCTGGCAGTTCAGTGGTCAGCCAAGCTTGGCAAAACGGTCTAAATGCAGTGTGGGCCAGGGTGGGAGTTCTCTGGTCATTCAATCTTGGCTATACGGGGAATTTACAGACTACTCCCAAGGAAGCTTATGCTGTCATTCAAAGGAGGTTTTTGTGGCATATAGCCAAACAACGTCTCCAATTTTCGGTGCTGTGTGCAGAAAAAACTGTTTGCAACTTTGTTCAAGATTTAGTGCCTCACGATTAATAAAGCTGCTCAGTAATTTTCTCAGAATACTTGAACAATAGAATGAAAGTTGAAAACATGTGCAAGCTGCTGTATTTATTGTATGGTCGGCATGCAATTGAAGCTGCAAAATTGGATCAAGTTTGATACAGTGGTTTTTTATTTCATGCTCAGTACATGGTGCTGGCTTATGCCCGAGTCCCACTCAGTGACGAACAGAAACAAACGACAGCGACAGGCCTCAAACCTGAGTCTTTCGCAATTTGACAGGCTTTGTAGAATAAAGGAGGCTATGCTTAAACACAACCATCATGCACGCGAGGGTATCTTTGGCAGGCTTACAATCACTCGTGCTTATTTCACGAGCACCAAACGAATAAACGCTTGCCAAAGGTACCATCACGGGCATGCTGCACGGGTTGGAGGCTTGTCCGTGTCGTTTGTTTCTGTTTGTCGCTCTAGTGAGACTCGGGCATAGTGCCAGAGTCCCACTAGAGCGACAAAGGCTGGTTGCTGGATAAGGCTGGTCACTGGTCGAGTATCTGCTGCCTGGTAACTGGGCTTCACAGCTAGCAGGTGGCTCTGCAGATCCGAGTAATAATGACAGCAATGGTCGATGGTTCACCCCATGCCCACTTCATGGCTGTGACGTAGAGCTGGACAGCAGCACCTGGAAAAGGAACAAGATAAACATTGACGCGTGTTTAGTAAATATGTTTTACATGAACTATAAATCATGCTCCTAATTAAATTAGAACACAGCAGAAAGGCTACCCAAAAAGGTCTAGGTGGTATGTTCAGTCTCCTTCAGTATAAAAGACCTACTGAAAGTGCGTGGCTGAGATGGTGGTAGTCGGAAGAGCTATGTGCGCTCCGTGTGATTCAGTTCTGCCTCGAGGAAAGGACGCTCACTCAGGGCTCAACTGGTTCTGAACTTGCGAACAGTTTTTGGTTTAGGTTTAGCCAAAAAGTGTGCTTCATCAGCATCACGCCCAGAAATATGGTCATGAAGGCTTGAAGCAAGTATGCTCATCACTGTTTCTGTTATCAGTTGCTTCAGGTGTAAAATTAATATTAAAGTTACACCCCAGTCTCATATTAAAAAAAAAGTGTGGTGAAGAGCACATTCATTATTTAGAAGGATGGCACGGACCTTGCACTTTAACGGTCAACATAATTGCCTTGACTCTGGTCAGTCTCTCTCAGACAGTATTTTCTGAGTTAGTAGCCGTTACATGATGCTGATAAACTGCTCTCCACCGCGAAACCGAAAACTGATAAGCGTGTGTTGCACTTTAGCTGAGCCCCGAGTGAGTCCCCCCTTGGGTATATTGGAATCTCCCAGAGCGCACAGAGCGCCCCAAGCCACCGCCCCGGCCAGGCGCTCCCATTGGATCTTTCATATTGCAGGAGACTACATAACTCGACAGTGACAAGCATGGTTTCACTCTAATTGCAGTATACTACTGCCAGTAAATGCAAAAAAGCCAGAGCACCTCAATGTGAACACCACATGTAACATGCAGTACTGCGGAAGGTTTCTCAAATCATTTGAAAGAAAATTTTTCATTTCTCTTCTAGTAAAACCGAGCCATAAGCACAACTTCACTATAAAGATGTTTTCTGTCTTTTTTTTTTAAATGCATAGAAGTGCTTTTTGATATTTATGTTGCAAACCTATAAGATTACAATATAAAGTGATGCCAACTTCCACTGACAGCCCTGAAGCTATAAACCATAAAAACCAAATTCCCCAGAAATTAAAATGCAACAAAAGAAATTCAGATCAGAAAAACGTTCAGTCTGACTTAAGTATATTGAATCAATAAATACAAAGAATGCTAGCCATATTCTTGTGAAAATGCATTTTAAAATGTCAATGTAAAATGGGATCCGACATATAATGCTGGAGTCCTACTAGAGCGACCAACAGAAACAGCCGACCCCGACAAGACTTCAATACATTCAGCATGCACACGAAGATACCTTTGGCAGGCTTGCCGTCTCTCGGGGCTTATGAAGTAAGCACAAGCGACTGCAAGCCTGCCAAAAGATATCTTCGCATGCATGCGGCATGGTCTTGAAGCTTAAGATGGCAAGTAGGGCTAGTTTGTTACTCATCACTAAATAATATGCAAAACAACATGACCAAAGAAAGGAAGCACTAAACAGGATATGGCGTATCTTTCAACTGAATGGTTTATTTGAAAAAAAAATATAAACACTGATAAAAACTGACACCTGTTGGCAGAGCACTGTAAGATAAGGTCAAAACGCACTCCCTTAGAAACCAGTGTCACTGGCTCTACTGAGGGAATTTCTTTTCAGACAATAACAATGAGTGAGCACTCACATGTTACCCTGAGATTTTATCAAGGCCACCTAACAGTTAACTGTGTCTGAGTGCAAGTCCAACTTAGAAAACACTATAGTCGGTGACAGGTCAAGAACGAAGTGGAAGCTCCTCCCACCCCTTTCCATTTTAGCGGAGCGAACGGTGGAGAGGAGGTCGCCTCCTCTCCAGCGTTCGCACTACTGAAGTGGAAAGAGATGGGAGGAGCTTCCACTTCGTTCTTGACCTGTCACCGACTATAGTGTCATAGTGTCATGGGCCGTTACAAGACAAAAACAAAGAGGAAAATTCACAATGCCTTCTTGATAAAATCCCAGGATAACAACTCATGTGAGCGCTCCCTCACTGCTGTTATCTAACAAAGACTTTCACTATCTGCAGAGCCAATGATGCTGGATTCTGAGGAACTGTGTTTAGACCTTACCTTAAGCCCGCTTCACATGGTGTGAATTTTCTTGCAAATTTACACCTGTAACATCTGGCACTGCAGCTTCCCCTATGCTTTTGTTTTCTGCACGAGCGACGTCACAACAAAAAAATCGAAGTAAAATCGCACCATGCGAATCAGGTTTACAGTGTTCTGCCAGCACGTGTCGCTTCTTATCAGTAGATATTTTTTACCAAAGTAAACCAATCAATTGAAAATTACGACTTGTCATGCCCAGATCTTTCTTCATCTTGTCCGTGTTTTTTGGCGTATCATCCAGCCTTGAAGCATATCATTGTCGGGTGTTTCTCTTTGTCGCTCTAGTAGGACTCAGGCAGAATACGTAAACAGTCATGTCTCAATAATATGGATACTCTGCTATATAAAAACCATTTTTGGGGACCAACTGGGCAAATACCTGCCTTTTTGTTCCGTTATTGTGGACAGCTCACATTATGGACGCTTTTGGGGAGGAATGGAGGTGTCCATATTTATGAGACATCACTATCAAATTCCCTAATGTTGAATTTAATGACTGCATGCTCTGAAGTCACGCAGCAGGCTTCTCCGCCGTACACCAATGCGTAGTGGTGGCATGGCAGAAGTTTGTGGCTGCAGAACACACCGCAGACAAACGATATCCAATATGAACAATCGGGGGGTATTTGACATTACAATCAACCATCAAATAGGCCTACATGTTGTCATGGCTGTGAACGTCAAGAGGGCGAAGATGACATTTGCGACAAAACTTGAAGTAAGGCATGTGGAGGAGGAGACAAGAAGTCTTGTGTCACTGGAGCCCACAAGATCTTTCAAAGCACTTTGGTAAACAACTCAAGAAAAGGGGTGGCATAAAAGCGGAACAGAACACATCCTGATGCACTGCATATTAAGACATGGAGAAACCACTACAAAGGTGGTTTAGAGATGTTGGGGCAAGCAACATTCCTGTATTGGGATCAATCTTCTAAAAAACATGTGAGATTCCTTATACTTTTGATGTGAACCCGAATGAAAAATCCATCAATGTAACCCTGTTTGGCAGTCAATATTTTCTAATGGACCGCTGACTGTGCCTAACTGTACGTCAAGCATGTCTGATTGGCCAACAAGTTACTCTGACCAACAGTCAAACTCCAGTCAGACTCCGCTTGTCGGCTTTCTGATGGTTTCCTGGTGGCAGTCGGCCGCCGCGAAATGCCGTCAAGATTTCTTGGTGGTAATTCTGATTGTACATCAATTGTCTCTGACTGTACGTCAAAAAGCTTTGATGGGCAGACAGACGTACGGTCAAAGGACGTAAAGTTCGTTCGAATACCACTATTATGTCAAATCTATGAAAATGAAAAATAATCCCTGCAGGAGAAAACGATTTCGGGACGTGAGCCCATAAAACCGCTGATGTTAGAGATATGACACGCAACCGACCGACAACCCTGATCAGAAGCCCGCCGAAACGCCGAACACGCCACTTTCGCTTCGCCCATAGAGGCTTCGCCGAGCTTCCATGAACGATCGCTCTCGACTCGTTTTGTTTGCCCGCTTGCTCCAACCTGACGATCCTGCCCGGGCTCTACAATGTCTTATGTTTTAGTAGAATTTCTACTCGACAAGACCCAGCCTGTCGTGAGTTCCGACGATATAAGGGACTTTAGCGGTGTAGTTGAAGACGACAAGGTGTACCAGGTCTACTGGGCCGGAGACGCGCGAACAAAAGGATCGTTCTACGACGCGAAATTACTCTACATGGCAGGTGAGTAGAACTGAAGTACGGCGATTGATGTACCAGTGCTTTGCATAACATGCTGAAGGCTTAACTGCATATGCAGCCGAAGCATTCTTTAGAGCGATGCGCTCATTGTCGGAATCTCGCGCTGCAATACTAGAACGCTCCTGACTCGGTCCGAGAGGTTTGGGCCAGAAGGTTTATACGTTTCTATCTGGCACGGGCTATTGGCCTTACCACTGTGTCGCACCTCATTATTATTGTTTCATAAAGAGTGCAGACAAAAAGCATCCGCAAGCGTAGTTCAGATATGTCTGCTGCTCGCGTTCGTCCGTGGAAGCCAGGGCTGTCTGTCGTAGCATGCATGCTTCCTCTCTAGCTTCAACGGAGTCGCATAGGTTTTGTGAATTAAAGTGTATACGGTCGTCCCGAAAGGTTCAGACATCGCGGGGGTTTCTTTGAAACATGCTTACGGTGCATGTGGTCCTGTTTGTAAACGAATGTCCCTTTTGCCTGAAAAACGCGAATTGCTTGTGAACCGTTTCATAGCCATCCAAGATTGCCACCTCGGAATTTTAGCTTTATATAAACAGGAAAGCTATACGCACTCCGGAGTGCACTTCAGACGGAAATGGCTATACGCACTCCGCTAAACTCGTATAAAACGAATGGTCAAATCGAGTTTTCTAAGTGATGGCATAGCGTAGGGTTAAGGTGTCCGCTTTGTACGCAATTTCAATCCGCGGTAAACCTTCTTTTTTTTTTTTCTAGCTCATTTTGTTTTGTTGAGGCATTTGGCTATATTTATGAGTGCGTATAGCCATTTAGTCCGAAATGCACTCCGAAGTGTGTATAGCTTTACTCTTATATAAATGCTGCCCTTGTTGATGAAATTCCCTTGGCAGTGGCACAGATGTCATCTGATGGACCATCAGGGCACGTTCCACCAGGGCCGCTGACTGGCAGTCAGTGTCCCAAATTACATATCTTGATGGAATTTTCAATAGGGAAGAATCTTCTAAAAGAGTGTGAAATGTTCCTTTTAGCTCTTGATGTGAAGAACCTCACTGCAAGTGGATAGCTGATTACCTTAAAGGGGTTATGACACGCCAAAAATAAAATATGAGCTAAAACTACTGCTGGGTCCCATTGTATGTTCTTATAATCCTGCCAAATTTACTTTGAAAACGGCGCGATAGTTTCGTGGATACATCGATTTATACGTGGGTCCCTCGGAGGGGCGGATCCGGGCGGAGCTGGAGGCTGGCTAGGCAGCCAGCCTTGAGCGCGGTGTCTCCTTGCACGCACTCGCAGACTTGGCTCTCTTAGCGCCTCAAGCTTCAGCTTCCTCGTTTATCTTCCATGTTACGAGCATGCGGTCCGTGACGATTACGTCTACGGCATCGCTCTCCTTGTCAAAGTGTTCGACATTGATCGCACCAGCAATGAGAGTGATTGCTATCAAGAGATGCTGGAAGCTGTTCATTTTGAGTGCGACCCGCTGGCAACCAGCCACGGCGAGTTACGGACGAACTCGCCGTGGTCACCGTCGTCCGGGAATATCTTGCAGGCGCATGCAGGGTGGACGGTCAACGGGCCGGGGGAGAGAGCGAGAATAGCTTTCGGGTTACCGAGTTGCGTGAGCGGTTTTGATCATACCGCGGCGAGGAGAGCTTGGGCGATCATGGGGGTGCCTAGAATGAGATAGTGTTCATGGTCACGTGGTTTATGGACACCATGGTGACTTACTTGGGCAGTGTTGCCTGGTCGTCAGACGAAAATAATAAAAATTTGTAAATTGAATATTGCAATTACCAGAGCTCTAAAAATTGCATAACTTGGTGTATATACTAAGTAGCCTATCAGCATTCCATTTCAAGAATAATCTATCCATTTATTCCATGTCATAACCCCTTTAAGGGCCACTATGGCATAGGAAAAAAGACCATCTAAGGGATCGGTAGATGGATGCACCCGGCTGTACTTTTTGTAAAGGAGAGAAGCGCCAGTGTAGGCAATGGGACTATTGTGGTGGCAATGCCAGCGTCGAAAGAGAAAGTCAATGGCTCAACGATCAGGTTAGGCCAATTATGAAGTCAAAAATAGTTTCAGCCCCTAGAAAAGGTGCCTCCAGTGGAAAAAACATCCCTGGCAATCGATTCACACAAGCTGGACAGCTCTCATGGCAGCTAACATAGCAAGGCCCAGATTACAGTACTTTTAAAAACTAACACGGATGGCACCACAAAAATGTATCCTTAGTGATGGGAAAGATTAGAATGTCAAATTGCATGAAGTGCCACAATATTACTATCATATACGTATAAAACATGAAATCATGGCTGACTCGGGATCTCTTTGGCTAGGTCTTTGGTGGCTCATGGACTGGGAAGCGGAGTTTGTGGATAAGCGTCCCAGCGTGTGCTTAATTGGTGACAAAGGCCGCTTAGCATATTCAGTTCAATTCTATCAGCCAAACATGGCATCCAAGCTACAGCCATTACACCAAGGCATAATTCAAAGGCAGTCTAGATTGTGTTTACCATTTATAAATGTCCAGGCACGTCTGTCAATTAGCCTATCCACAGGCTTTCGGAGATGGTCACGAGAGCCAGCAGCTTGTCTTGGGCAGCTCACTGTCAGCCACTCTGTCCCTCCATGCATGGTGCCACCTTCATGAGCTCCCACTGAAAAACAAAAGAAACAGAATCCGGGAAATTGTTATAACTGCAATGAGAACATCTCAGCAGCAGATGCTACAGTATGATGCCTGGAATGCGCCCATGCATTAAAGGGATACTTCAACGAAATTTGAAATATTCCCGTCGTGTTCAAAAATAGGTTGAATATGATCCACAATATCCGTAAATGACAATCGCCCGTTTGTATTTTGATCCTGGTGGCTGTATTTTTCGTTATAAACGGCCCACTCTGGCAAGCGCTCGGAGAAGGCCCAGCGCAATCGTGACGTAAATCGTCTCAAACGAGCAAAGCTACGGCGAGGCTGACGTCGAGAGGATGGCCTAGTCGGTCCAGCCACCGAAGCGGCTGCTTTTGTACGAATTTTGAGTGACGGGTTAATCTTCTATAATCTTGTAGGGGGACAATAGCGACTTCTGCGACACACAAAAAGGATTCTCGGAAAGAGGGGAGTTCCTCCTTCCCCCTTCTCTCGTCGTGGCCGGAGGCGAGACGATTTCCGTCACTAGCTCTCAAGGTTCCTAGACGAGCATTACAAACGAGGCGTTAGCGACATCCACCAGGTGCTCTTTGCTAATCGTTTAATTCGTTTTAAAATTCCTTTTCGAGACTTTTTTAACAAGATATTGGTATGTTCCATGTGATACTGCTCTTTTGGACACATATAGACCAAAAAGGAGCGCCGAAATTTCGTTGTAGTATCCCTTTAAAGTACCCATGCCACCCATGCATTAAAAGTGGTCTCTAAGCGACAAGATTAAATGACGCCACAGTAGCCGGCATGTCCTGCTGTCGGATGAGACAATCCTGGCAGTTGGTCGTACAACTTCTAGCAAAAAAATATATGAGCTAAAGGCAAGCATCATTGTTCTCGCAAAATCCAAAATCCTGGCTTTCCGTGGACTGTCAAGCGCGAGACACATGCGCGTCCAAACTGTCCGGGCCGGCGTGCGAACTGTCGAGAAGATGGCTGCTCCGAATCGCCGCACAGGACGGTTCGCGACACATGGTTTCCGTTGCGTCGCTCCGTTCAGCTCCGCCCAGTTTCGGGTATCCCTCTACCGAATGGTTGGATGAATGCTAATGGCTATATTTATAATGGCGGTAGCTCGCGCCACCTAGCCTAGAAAACTAAAATGCTTCCCTCGCCCTTCTTGGTTTTTGTGAGTTTAAAGCAAACATAATATTTTTATTACATTCTATTAAAGTGTGCGTGTGTGAAGATTTTCCGTGAGGTTACTTTTCTGCTCAACATCACTTAATCGTGATGGACCGCAGCGGACCTTAGGAGCCATCCCAGCTAAGCGAGCACTGCCTACAAATCACGTGACTACGTACGTGCGCATTGCTGCGTCTCTCCCGAAGTTCACGTGACACTCACACGACATTGAAATGGCTCGTAGCGTCTGCTGCTGTCCATCGTAAGGTGAAACGGAGTACATTCGGGTTTCGACGGCCTCGATCGGTCCTAGAAGGCCGGCTTGCTAAGGCGCGTGAGATCAGCAGCTTGTTTTGTGCGCGCGGGAAAACTCGATGGCGTCCATCTCATTCACGACGACGACTCGCGTCGCGTGACGAACCGCGCACCGCCACATGTGTCTGTAGGAGGGGAGATCCGCTTCCCCGAACTGTCCGAACCACGAAGCGCCTCCTTGCCCGATCGGTCCGAAAGCCACGTGACAACATGACCTTCGCGCCATCCGTGCTGCCATTGCCTGCGGCCCTCCGAAAATCGGACAGCCGTGCGGCGATATCTAGCAAGTTGGACGCACGCCGTCGCCGGACGGAGGCCCCGTCCGACGCTCTGGTGCGACGAAAACCCTCGCCCTCGGACGTCGTTCCGGCGGTTCGCACGCCGAATTGGACAGTTTGGACGCGCATGTGTCTCGCGCTTCAAGCTGAGGGTTATTCTCTCTCTCTCTCCTCGCCTCTGTCAGATAAATACCAGCAGGGCCCTGCAGAAGCAGTGCATGGGCCCTCTTTCACCTTTTACAAAGCATCCCGTCTCGAATTGCAGTAGAGAAACAGGTGGGGCTGATACGCCTGCAGGCCCTTGCCGAGTTGATAGCTGCTATCCAGACTGGTAGCTCATCGGCAGCTTCTAGTCACTTGCAGTTTTTTCGTCAGCATACAGACTTCCTGCAACGACATGAATAAGACTCCGACTGACATTCTGGAACAAAAAAGAAACCAGAACTTGCTTCACAGATCAATAAAAGAACAAGTGCCAACATTACGCTTCTCTTGTCATCGACAGTGCAAAGACCATGATGACACCACCATTAAACTTAACCAAATAAGGAAAATGAGATTCTGCATGAATTAATTGTATTAAGAACAGTGTGCATGTGGAGCTTAGATACCTACTGGTACATTAAAAAATCCCGGGCACTTAGAAACAAATTAAACACCACCTAGAAATAGCACAGCTCGCATAATAGGCACCTGCACAGCAATCAACAAACGTCTTGACGTTACGCAGTGCTGGGATACAGATCAAGAATCAAAACCGAGGATGTGATCGAAGTACTTTGGGGTAGTACAATGCGCAAGTTTATCCTGAAGCTACTGTTAGTTACATGCACCTAAAAGGTCTTAAAGCTGGTTCACACTGTTGCAACCGACTATGACCACATTGAACAAAACAGGGTTTCAAGTTGCTTATGACTGCCAATGCTGCTGCAACACCCGGTCATAAGCAGTCACAAGATTCTTAAAGACTGGTTTTGTCGGACTCAGTCGTAGTCGGCAGCAACAGTGTGGACCATTATTTAGACTAAAATTGTACCCAGCATTGGGTCTTGACCATGGTTACAAAATGTTTTAAGAGACTCCCTTCAACTTTACCAGAAGCTCAAGTACTTAAACGTCACTACACATTCTATACCAGATCAGAGCATTTTAATCAAATCCTTCAACCTCTTTCCTCAGTCATGTAAATTACGTGTGCACCCGCGGGTTCTACAAGTCACGAATATGACTGGGTAAATTAAAACGCCACTAAGGCAAACAATAATAATCCTTATTAGCGTCAGTAGTAGTAGTAGTCCGGGTGGCTCGCAAGGCTAGACACATATGCAGGGGCCCGTAAGGGAGGAAACAACGGAAACGATGAGCTCAACAGGGTCCTCTCAACACTTTTAAGCAACTCTAGGCCCGCGCGCGTGAACACCGACGACACGCAGAGGAGGCTGGCGCGGGGCATACACCGTACGCGAGCGCTACGACGACGCCCAGCTAGGAGCGTGTTTTAACAACCCGCTGCAACCCGCTAAACGCCAGCGCCAAACCGCGCCATCCCGCTGGACGCGGCGCAAAAAGCCAGTGCGCACTGACCGAGAGATACGCTGTCGCTAGCGTGAGAAGGGACGGGACGACACGTCAAAGTAAAAACCATAATTCTTCACGCGTGTCGCCCTCCCGAACACATCCAAGGCGTTTCTTCTAAGATCCGTATCCAGGCGTTTGACAGCACAGATCAGTTTAGCGCGACGGGCACTTGCAGCGTGTCAAAAGGACTCGCCGATTGCAACGCGAACTTTCGAAACAATCTGATCAGCGTCTCTACAGTGCTCCGGTATCAAAAAAAAAAAAAAAACATTCACGGGATTCTCAAGATAGCGCCTAGCACTCACGCAAGGTTTCAACGAACAGCCTCCACGAGTGATAGCGATCGTTTGCCAGCCAGCATTCCTCAGAACTGTGACGCGACGCCGCCTCGGCCAGCGACACGAAATCGCGAAGACCGCTCAAGCGTCGAAAACAGTTAAATATCATTCAAATTACGGTGGCAACGTGAGCTACGGTGTTCGGAAGATGATCCAGCATATGTAGATACTCTTCGGGCATGCATTGTGAATATGAAATCGGCAAAACTTACCTAAACTATGACTTGAACCACGAACGTTGAGACAGGCCCAACAGGCCTTTGTCCGCATGGAAAGACAAGAATCCGGAAGTTCCTGGTGGCTTTGGATTGGGACAAAATAATGGATTGAAAACGACGGAAGCACGTATGAATATGAGTTTTTGAAACGGAGGCTGCTCAAAGATGAGTGACGATTAGTATGCCTGCCGGGAATATACGTGAGTACTTTTCAAATAAACTTTAGTTGAGATTGCGCCCAGTCCTGCTGTCTTTCTGTCTGTCCGTGTATTTTTCGCCGCTTTTCCACCGTACATAAAGTTTCGGTTTCGATTTCGGTGGCTGGTGTCACTACCGTGTTCGTACGCAGTTTCAAGTATATTTTTTGGGCGAATTAGACATAATGCCCCAGCTTCTTCTCCTGTTATACGTTCCGTGATTACTTTTGTTTGCTGATTGAAATCTACATCAACTTATGTGCATCTCGTCCCTCAAACAGGGTGTTTGACATCTTAATTCAACTTGATTATTTTATTTGTGAAGACATGCAATTTCCTAATTAATCACTAGATATTTGCTTTAGGTTTGTATTTTTTGCTAAAAAAATTATGTATATATAT
>JAZHYW010016058.1:0-65060 GCA_037355805.1 Ixodes ricinus | reverse complement strand
TCTGATTACAGTTTAGCCGCAGATAGCAAAAGCACAGAAACGACGAATGCCGTTACGATGCCCTTTTGGTGTTGCACGATTGGATACCTCGGGTCGTAGCGTAGTCCCCGGCCGAACAACTTAAAGTGAAACGAAGTATAGACCAACTCAAGTCTCTGACGTCAAGCCACAGAGGTGGCGCTGCCGTCGGCACTGCGCATGCGCAGAAGCTTCGCCTCACTCGAATCTGGTTTCTGAGCACGCGCAATGCCCACACCCGGTGTGTGCAAACGCGGGTTTGTTTGTAAACACCGTGTTGGTGTATATGGCGTGCAAGTTCGTGGGCTTCTTGCGCACCTCGTGCGCTTGTTTACCCTCCAGATGCGCCAGGTGCTTTTGTTTCTTCCCCAACCTCAACCAATGAGGCACGCGCGTGGCTGCCGCACCACCGCGCGATCTCAGCGCGTTGCCCGCGTTCATTGGCGTGACCCAGCTTGTGTTCCGATGCACCAAAGAAGCTTTTTGAAACACTTGCTTTCCGTATAGAAGAATGGGAACCCCAGAAAGACAGCACTGACAATGAAAGTAATGGGGGAGCGTGTTGGTTGAACGTATTGAAAGGTTTTCGAACGCAAGTATGCACAAAGGCAGACACACACGACAGACACCGTCCGTGTCTGTCGTGTTTCTCCTTGTCCCTTGTCCATACTTGCGTTCAAAAACCTTTCAATAAGTACTGACAACGGGCATAAAAATCGTGCTTTCCGTACCATCGTTCCAGGCAGCCAGTAAGCAAGATGTGGCACTAGAGAGGTCAGGTTTACGGGAGATGGTCGTCCAGCGTCCGCTTCCGTTCCTCGTCGGTTAAAAATACTGCGTAAACCAGTAAAACGGGTACAATAGGACAGGACGTCACATATGACGCCGAAGGAATAACGAGCAGGTACGGGTGTTAGGCGAACAGTGCCCCGCTCTGAAAATGTAGTTGAGCAGAAATAGCGTCCGACTCGCGGGCAGTGTGCTCCTTCAGAACCATCCGCGCCGGTCGAGCTCGAGGAGGAAATGGCGGTGCTTTAACCGGCACGCGGTAACGACGGAAGAGCGCAGCGAGCCGTGCACTCTTCCGAGCCTGGCGGCACTCCAAACGACCGTGGCGAACAAGCCATGGTCATCGGGACACGACCACGACCACCATCTGGGACCTCGGATGGTCAGCGAGGCCTTCGCGCTTCTCGGATCTCGCAGGCTCAGCAGATGCCCTAGGAGCACTTCCCGTGCAGGGTGGAAAGGAGGCACCTTGCTGCTCAAATGGCTGCAGTACATAGAAATCAAAAATAAAACATGGCTATCTTTTTTCTTTTTTGTATGCAGAATATTTTTATAGGCTGGCTTCTAGGTCTGGAGCGTCACGATAAGTAGTTACGAAAACGTGATAAAAGAGGCATCCGAGGATCACGTGATTTATACTAGTATAGGTCATGTGGTCACGTGACTACGTGATGTGACGTCAGGTCACGGTGTCACGTGAAGCAATGTGAAGTCAGGTCAGGTGAAGCAGTGTTAACGCGACACCACAACGTAACAGTGACATGGTGAAAGGGTCGGTGCAACGTGACTGCGTTACGCTAATGACATCCCGTGACCATCACTCGTTTAAATTCTGAGGCAAAGTTATACACCAGGTGCGATTCAGACGTTCAGGGACTAGTGTCGCGGCGTAAAAAATGGCAGCACGGTGATGCGCGCGCGACTGTCGAAGTCAGGGACCTTCGTATATCATTACGCCAACGGCAGTCGTTCTGGAGACAATTGGAGCTATACTACACGGGTTTTTGCGACCACCTGCACGAGCGCACTGACGGTTTCAGCATCGACTGCAAACTAAGGCAAAAAGCGAGCATTAATTTTGCATGCGGCACACTCGACAACTCTGAAACAGGAACCTCTGAAACGATTCCGAAGCTTATGAAGATAAAGCAATGAGTCGTGCGATGTATTTTGAGTTGCAGACGAGCTTCAGGCATGGAAGAACATCACTGGAAAACGATGAGAGGTGAGCGCAACCTTCCAAGAGCACAGCAACCCCCCCCCCTAAAGTGTTGACGGAATTAGGTCACTTGTGACAAGACGCGTCAGATGATGAACCTTGGGCGATGTTAACACCGTCAACGTCTTCTTCCTCTTCCCTTTGATGAGGCTGAGGCTGAAAGGTTCCCGTTTTGAAACCATGGACAAAGTCTAGCGCGAACTGCAGAAAATAATTCATGATAGGCATTTAAAAAAAGGGGGCTTCCGAAGAACTTTTAAGAGGAGCAAAAGCGCTGGGGCGCTGTATCTCTGGACAAGGGCATTACTCTGAGAGAGATAGGTCTTTAAAGGTAAGTGAGTACTCTCTAGCATATATGAATAGTTTCGCAAGCTTTTAACCGCAACTTACATCACCCTATAACTGTCCCTCAATCCGCGTTCTGCTTAATCCGTAGCTTACATTAAGAATCAAGGCGAGTAATTTTGTTTTACGGCACAGATGTTACTTGCTAGTTGTTCTTTAATGCGTGGCCGATTTTATTTTATACCTCACGTTAAGATTGAATTTGAGATACCACAAGTGAAAGCGTCGCCCTTATGGTGTGCAAGTTCGTCCGCTCCCTGAGCACGTCGTGCATTTGTTTACCCTGCAGATGCACGTGCTTTCAGTGCCCCCGACCTGTGCCAAAGAGGATCGCGCATGGCTGCGACGTCATCGCGCGATCTCTGCGCGTTGCCCGTTGATCGGCGTGCCCTTCCTTGTGATCCGATGCTCCGAATACGATTTTCGGAGCACTCGCTTTTCGTATAGCCACTGCATAGCTCAAGAAACGCAGACAGAGTGCCTAGTATCTGATTACTACTGCGTAGCCAATCAGAGTGCAGCATTCGCCGATCAGAAGGCTGAAGAACGACGAGAAGCATGAACAGAATAAGTCAACGCCCTGAATTTCTGAAGCTGTCGGTGACTGGAGAAATCCATCGTAACTGTTTGTCTTCGTGCCAACAAAGACAGCCAGAGAAAAGGGCTATCGAGTGGAGGACGGAAGCGACGTTTAAGCTGATTTTAAATCCCTCTGACTAATCGTGTTTCAAAAGGTAGCTTACTCAATCATTTCTAACTTCGGAAGCAACTAAACATGAAACTGCGTCACAACCTGAAACATGTATCGTGGTCATGAAGTCTTTCTTAAAGAGAGAGAGAGAGACGTCTGCGGTTATATCGCTCGCGGTAAAAAAGTATGATTTGTTTGCATTGTTTGTGCACGCCTTGTCCTTCGGATTCCAATCGGTAAAAGTTTAGCGCAATGTCGTTTATGCTGCCAGACTACTTTAGATTGTTTCCGATCAAAGGAGTGACGTAGAAGTTGCTGACTGTTTTTCATTTATCAGTTCGCCTTTCAGTTCGAAGTTAAACTTTTCTTGTTGAGTGGCATGCTGCGGTTGAGTACGCGATGCGCACGAATGATCCCTGCAGTGACAGTGTGACATTGTTTCTACTCATTGCCCGTGGGCATGAGGACACAATGCACGTCGAAATGAAAAGTGTAACAAATGTATCCAAGTGTCGAACAGGTGTAACTCTACGGACGCCAAGTTCAGGCTTTGAAGATAGCGCACCTTCCTGCAGCCGGGTGCGGTCTCTCTCTCTCTCTCTCTCTTGTTTGTTTCCTTTTTGCTTTTCAGGGTATGTTTGTGCTTAGCTCCTTAACTATTACTAAAGACACCGAAGAAAATTAATACGGCACTCTCATGCCTGCTTCAGACGTGTACGATTCTGGCGTTCAGAGCGACTGAAACGAGAGCAACGATAAAGTCGCCATGACAAGTGTTCGGCACACGACGTAATAACCAATGCGAGAGCTGGCCTCGTGAAGCAGCCATGAGTCGCGGTCGTCCCGGTGTCCCTTGTCCAGTCACGGCTACTGCTTCGGTTGCTGTCGCAACTAACGCAAATGTATAAGCTGCAGTCTATATAATCCTCTCAACTTGTGGTCAGCACATGCCGTCAAACGTTCCGCCACTAGCACACCTGTCAATTCTCAACGGCAAGGTGACTGAGTTAACAACGCTTGAAGAACGTGTTGTGGTACATACACTCTTAAAAACCTGGAGCGTCTACTTCCCTGCAAAGCACTTGGGAGAACCAATCGCTGCTATCTACGGATAAAGCTCGGCGAAGGGTGCACGGCTGGATTTATGTTTAGACTTAAAGAAGCAGTCCGCTGTTACACGTGAACATAACAAAACGTCGAGCTATACTTTGTTTCAAGTCCAAACGCAGCGGACGCTATGAGGACCATGACCATGGCAGCGTCTAAAGCGCAAGTCACAACGTCCTTTATCTTTATGCTTGGTTCAGCGATGATGGAACACGTACAGAAATATGGCGAACACCATGATGGTGCGCCCTTGACGATGTCTGATTGATCCCATCAGTTTGTAGCGTCGACTGTGTCTGGACTTAATTAAGGCCAAACGAAGTATAGTGTCACAACGCAGACTGTATTTTTCTTAGGTCTGAACATATTTTCGGCCTCGCCATTCGCCGAGAGCCATCCGTGGATAGCAGCGATTGGTTCTCCCAAGTGCTTTGCAGGAAAGTAGACGCACCCGATTTTTGTGAGTGTAGAATTCGTCGATCCCCACCAGGAGACTGAATGGCGACGAGAGAGAGCCCAAATATTCGTCGACGAATCGGATGTCGCTGAGTGCAAGCAGACCCACGACGCAGTGCTGGTCTCCAATTCATTCGCGTCAATCAGCCGTAAGAGCCCGGTACCGTCTGAGCTCTTGCGGATCGCGAGAAAGCAGAAAAAGCTTCCAAAGGACAAACGAAATCGTCCGTTTTTATATTAAAAATATGAGACGGGGGAAGTTACGTTTCTAGCTCCTTTCTCTCACGGTCTAATGCGCTTGTGCCCTGCTACGCGATATGAAGCTATCGTAACATTCGAAACCGATAGTAGAGAATTCTAGTAGATCGTTCCGATGACTCCGATAACGACAGCCGATACTTCGCCGCCGCCTTTGCGCATGCATCGTATCGTTATCGGGTATCGTTATCGGGGGTATCCGAGGTATCGGAACGATTTAGTATAACGATTTATTGTTTTATGATTATCTTAATGCTACGTAAATGTACCTTATATCTTTTGCAACAGTTCGCTCGGAAAGCGGAACGCAAACGAATATCATATGTCATATACGAACGTCGGGTATTATGCAGAAACAATATTCAACTTAAATACTAAAAGCGTTTCACGGGCTCTTTAAATATCATTTGTACCTTTTTCTTATATCTTTTGTTTTTTCTTTTTACAGCGTACTTGTTGAGGGCTAGTTTCCCCAAGATCGTGTCCGCCAGCAAACAAATGTCGACACAACACTTCGGCCAGCTACCGCCATCTACTAGGGACGGCAGCAACCAGACAACCGGCTCGCCAGTTGTCTGGTTGCCGCTGTCGTTCACATATGGCGGCAACCTCTCCAACCTTTTCCACTCTGCCTTGCCGACTTGCGGCCGGCCATTACTTCATTCCCACCTTAGTACAGCTTCGCTGCTTTTCCTTCTTCGCCAAAATAAAAAAGCTAAAAGTTTTTTTTGTTTTTTATAGAAATAGAAATAGAAATAGCAAATAGAAAAAGCCAGCGAAAAAAAAACTATCCTACGTGTTGAAGTTCGATCCCTTATGCGATAGCATCATCGAGCAAAACTTGACATATTTGGTCTCTCGGATTCCTCCGCATTGTGAAGTTTCGTGGTGACACACGAGAGTCGAAGTATTTCATAGACCAGCTCGCGGTTCTGACGTCACGCCGCTGCGCTGGTGTTGTTGTCAACAGGGTGATAGCTCGGATGTTTCACCTCGTGCTAATCTCGTTTCTGAGCTCGAGCAGTGCCCTCACCTGTTGGGGGCAAAGGCTGAATTATTTGTAAACAACGTATTTGGCCTATAATAAAAAAAAGAAATCAGTGGATGCAATTTGTCGATTGAATTCCTCGTTTTAAATTACAGGCCTTTTGGGATTATTGGCACGCGAAATATATAAACAAGATAAACACTCGATTGTCATTCGGATCTCGTTTTCCTACAACTCTCTCATCCTTTGCGGAAGTAGCTCGAGAGCGCCGATCTCCCTTTGCCGTACACCTACTTGCCGAGGCGAGACACGTTGCCCAGCGACGGCAACAAGCGCTTACGCCGTGCAGCGGGTAAACCGTCGAGAACGAGACCACAAAGACGTGCCGCGACCCGGCGACTGGAAAGGATCCTGGAGATGCTAATCTGATCGGATCCGCTCTAATCCTCCGGGCAACGAAAGGCGACGCCGGCACTTCCTCCGAGCCGCTCCGGGCGCTCTCTTCCGTGACGGGACAAAAGTTCCACGGGGACGCGTGTCGGATACCGATCACTTTCGCCGTTCCCCAGTCCGGGTCGGGTGTACGCGGTTTTTTGCCCGCGAGCATGCAGATCTAGCGCGTTTGACGTCACGTCCACGACAGGGCCGCATCCGTAACGGCTCTGAGCTCAACTCGACACTTCACGCAGCCAACGGAGGGCCTCAGGTCCATACAATATGATTTAGCTAGAGCTTAGTGACTATGAACGCGTCTTCGACTGCGGCACGTAGCGTTATATTTGCGCTCATGCACCAAAAGTTGTCCCGAAGCACTCCTCCTTTTTCATTGTATCGTTAAAGGGACACTTACGGGTATTTATGCTCGCGAAGGTTGTTTTTTATTTGCGAATGACATATAAGACACCAACTTCCCAGAACACAATGGGCGGCTCGAAATTCGGTTTCTTCCAGCCCGAAAACCGCCGATCGAGAACTGGCCGTCTTGAGTCGCGCTCACTCTCTTCTCCGTGGTCACGTGCTGTTTTCTGTCGTTTAGACACAACAACCAAATATGATCAGAGTCGTGGGTCATCGAAGGCACACACTCAATATTAAAACTAGAAAAGAAATATGATGCTCATTTCTGTGGCTTCTAAAAAACTGCAAATACATTGAATTAAAAAAAACTTGCACAGCCACGTCACTTTCGCCAACTCTCTCCTCATTTATATTTCTTCCTCCACAGTCCAGTTTTGATATGGTTTCGAGCAGTTGAGTATTTTTTTTACTTTATTAAAAATATACGTGACGCTGTACCAAAATATTGATTGGGTAGCCTTCTGCCACAATGAATCGCCTGGAAAATAAATAAAAAATACATTTTGGGGGAGTGTCAGTTTAAGGGCTGTCGAATCAGGACACAATACATGCCGTTCACGGCAAATGCGGTACCGAAAGTGGAGGTTTCCCTCCAATTCCCACCCAAATTAAAACGTTTTTTTTGTTAAGAATAACGTCACTTTTTTTACTTTTTTTTGTTGCATTCTTGGACAGAGGCTTTGAGCGTATTCATCACGTGAGGAACGGACAGCCACTCACATGCTCTGCTGACTGTCGTCAAGGCCTCCGCTATCGTTGTGAGTCCCCAACCTTCCAAAAATAAGGAAGAGAAAGAGACGACAGCGAGAAGGTGAGGTGGAAAGCCGTCCTTTTTGGGAGGTTGATCTCCTCACTGAAAACGTACTTATGTACCTGAACTTCCACGCCTTCCCAAAGAAAAGCGCATTTCTTAGTTGTTTTTTTCTTTGTGTTGTGCACGGCGTTTCTTGTGTCCTGTTTGGACATATTTTTACGCTTTCTTGAACAGACATAACAGTTCTAAACATCACACAGAGAGCGTTGCAGCTTTTGGAGAACTGGAAGCCTGCAAAAGTCTATGGTCACCACCACCTTTCCGCATTCGTATATGTTCAGAATCGTAGACTAGATTCAATGTACACGAATCAAAAATAGGCAGGGACAGAAACGCACCACGCCTTCCCATGAGAGAGATGGCGACGTCGGCCCAGAACAACCAACTCTAAATAGAAATTCGCCAGCTGCCGTCCAGCAAACAGTCGTCCATCAACTTCGAAAGTAGTCAGACAGTGTGCGCGCGCAAGGACACTCGCTCCGCATTTTCTTCTCTCGATTTATTTCTGGCATGATTAGTGAGCTTGTCGCGGCCCCCGTTGGCCTGCCGGAATCCTTTTCCCCGGCGCAGAAGGAAGCCGAAGTCAGCGAGCCCGTGTCGCACATTTGCGGATGATGGATTCCCGCTCAGTGGTTTATCTGCGCGGAGGAGACCTCGCTCGTCAGCCGTGAGGGCGAGTGCACCGGTCGGCTGGTATGCTCGCCCAACACCTGCTATAGATAGCAAGTCCGCTGGACTGAATCTCCTACCGCAGTCTCGTTCACGTGTACCCGAAAAAAGTAATCGATTACAACTACAATTGATCTTGGTTTAAAAAAAGTATTCAATTGAATCAATCGTCTACTTGAGAAGTAAAGTAATTGGCCGTTACTTGAGAAAGAAACCGTTACTTTTTTTCGATTACTTCCAGATTTTCAAAACGATAAATTTTTCTGCCGGTTTGAAAACTGGTCTTTCGCACTGTCCATTACAGGGTTTGAATAATCGAATTAAAAAATAAGTTGAGCTTCTTAATTCACCAATTTTAGTGAACCATCCCCCTCTCGCAGTCTTAGTTCGAAGATTTATTAGTAGGAAGCTCGTTGAAACGAAGAGCGCCATTATGGGAAGGGGAGAGAAAAACAGTGGCGGTAACGAGTAACCTTAGTACTTTCAAAATTAATCAAAATAATCTCGCGAATACATTTTTTTTTATTTATTCGAATGATTCCAAAATTACACCAAAAAGTAATTGATTACAAGGAATATGATTAGTTGTAACGAGTAGCGTGCAAGTCGGCTTCTACGTTACGTAAAGAGGCAAACGAGGGGAGCTTATGTGTTACGCGTGTGCTGCGGCGGAGCTCGGGTGATTCTCGCGTCTTCACCGATTGAAGACAAGTCTGACGCAGCACTTGAGTTAAATCCGTGCCCTGTGTATGCCTCTTTAGCTGACGTGGAAGATTCAGCACTAGGCCCTCATATCTAGGAGGTGTTGGTTCGCCCTGCCTTGCCGCCGTCTCCACCCGTCAACGGCGCCGTCAGGTTTATTTTCAAAGAAGAGAAGCGTATGCAAAGACAGAAGTCGCCCACACAAAAGATTCAATGGACCACAGGAGCGCGATCGCGTGCTCCGGTTTGTAGAACACTCTGGTAACGCGCGCTCTCAGACCTAGAATACTTGGTTGGTCTCTACGCACACGGAGTGCTTGCCCTTGTGCGAGGAAATGCGCATTTGTTTGAAAACAGCGGAATGGTCTGTAGCCTCAGCCGGTCCCTCGGTCAATGCCCCAACGTCCCTGACACTTTCTGGACAGAAATCACGCTCTGACTTCGGATGGAGGTCTCGGAGGAACCCAAAGGGGAGGCGTACCTAAATGACGTGGTACGTTGAGCAGGGACTCATCCGCTCTGGGTATGCGAGCCTGTTCTGTAACCACCCCGCGATCATTGTCGTGTGTTAATGCCTTCACGCTGGTTCACACGTTTGCGTTAAACTGTAACCGACAGCGTCACGACCAGTTGTGACTGCTTACGACGAGATGACACACTGGCGCCATCTCTCGGTCAGGCTTGGGGCACTTTAAATCTGCGTATAGCTTACTCATCCAGTCCTTCACCGTGTGCCCGAAATATTTCTGACAACATTAAGAGAATACCTCTTACAAATAGCGCCTGGATTTGTTCTCGCAAATACAGCAAAATCTTTAGTTCAGCCATACGCAGATAGGAAGTGTACCAGGGGTATACCCGCTAGATTGCACCGGCGTGTTCTCTACCTAGATTTCAGTGTTTCCAACTGCTCGATCTGGATTCACGTGCTTTATGGGTCGCGTTTGCAACACAAGCTACGAGGAGGCGACGAAAGCGTCGATCGTCAGCAGGCATCGTCGGCTGGATGGATGGATGTAAGTTAGGTGGATGTTAATGGATATACCCTTTGTAACGGGCGGTAGATTGCGTCACCTAGCCTAAGTTTAAAAAGACAAACATACGATTCTTCCCGCCCTTCTAAGCCAATTTTTCCCCCTAACTATTACCAGGCAGTGTGGCATATCACTAGGATGACCTGTAAAGGATCGGGCGAACCCCCCCCCCTCCCCACCCTTTCCTCTTCCCCACCCGACAACGCAACGCACGCGTACTTGCGGCCAATCGGCCCAGGGGGGCGTCCGCCATCAGATTGCAAACGCTCTCTGTGGATCAAGTTGCCTCCTCTCTTAAATCTACAGGCGGTAGCTTGCGCCACCTGGTGTTTTCGCCTCGTAAGCAGTCACAAGTCGTCATAACGCAGTCGGTCTTATAGTCAAAGGCAAATGAGCGAACATGTCTTTAAGCCCTGCTCATACGTCATCCAAAAGACGCGGTGTTGGTTGCAGACAAGATGACAGAATTCTCTTCGGCCAAGGCTCAAGCATGTTGAAAGTTTGCTTGCCTTACACTTCACTTTCGAATGTGTCTGCGGACATTTCTGTTTGTCTAACCAACGTGACAGCACCGCTGTACTAGAAAAAACACGCGCCGGTGCCTGCAGGCTGTTTTTTGTAAGACATTATGTGCAGCGTGACCGCGATTTTTCAGGGTACTCCATATCTGCCGTAGTTTCACGCTCCTTACATTCGTCTCGTTCATTTCTCACCTCCCTCAAGTCAAAGGCGAGGTGCTCGACACCGTTCACGACGTGGGCGGTGAACCGTATACGAACCGCTTGTCTTACGCGTTCTGTCTTTTCTGCACGTGGGCAGAGAAGACAGAATGCTCCGCCTGTTGGCTTTGAGGGTAGCTGAACGTTCGGAAGCACTCTGGTGGGCCGTTCGCGTCCGAGCTCCGTTTTGGGACGACCACGCGGGAAAACTGGAGGGCTCTGTTTCCGGCCGTGTGAATGACCTGGCCGGGGAGCGCGGACCACGTGATAGCGGTGTGCGACGCACCCCCGTGGACAATATATATGAGCTGAAACGCCCGATCCGGAGTTTTTCGGCGTCTGCGGCCCCCGCAAGCTCCGTCACCTCTCGATGGGTCAAGCAGTTCAAAAAAGATACCTAAGCTTCGCATTCGATCGCTAGTTCTGACCATAGCTCTCTCTCAAACGATGGCAGGTACGCTAAAGAAGCAGGAAGGACTGTTTCCGCTGATATTGTCCGCGAGAGTACGGACGATGGAAAAGGCGCGCTTCCCTCAAGGTTTCTTTTGTTTAGCGTTCGAAGGCAGGTGTAATAATAGATATAATCGTATTTAAAGTATACTTCAAGTTTATAATGCCACCGAAAATGCAAAGTAAAGCTCGGTCCCTCGAAGCCAACCTTTTGCTTGTGGGTGGGAACGGGCATTCAGCAAAGCTAGGGAGTTGTCAATCATCCGACCAAAGAAACACGAATAGTAATAATAATAATTAATAATTATTATTATTATTATCTTTATATTTCGCTGCACAAAAACAACCACACTGGTATTTCGTGCACAAACACAAGCACACACAAAAAAAGGAAATGTAAATTCGAAACTCACACAGATATCAAAATTAATACTTCAAACAAAACGAAATCACCCAATTAACATGCATAATGTTATGAGGTATGTACAAGATCCTCTAATTGATCGCGGCACATTGTAACTGAAGCAGAGATGTGAGGTGGAGCGAGGCCGTCATATAATGACTGAATCTGAGAAAGCTGCGAAGCATTGCACGGCGAGTGAACATCGAGCCACACAAAATATCGGGTTTGGCGGAAGGGAATATAAGAGAATATAAGAATCAAGAGCGCCGTTCGCAATCTCGAATAAAGATGCAAAGTCATGAAGAATTCTCCTGGTAGACAAAAACGGAAGCGAAAACATTTTAGTATATATTCATTGGTATAGTAAAAGCGCCGTTCAAAGTACCGATCTTAAACATTTCGAATAACTATTTTCTTGAGCAATCTCAATGCTCATGGCCCGTGATTTTGGACGCCGAGCTGTATACGAATTCAAGACGCAAATTCTAGACGTGACCCAACTAGAAAGGTGCGAAAAAAACATAAAGAAATTAGACTTCCCAAAATGCCGCGTCAAACGAGGTATACGATTCCCAATACTTCAAAAGCACTGCACACGACAAAAGTGTCATGACTTCTTAAAGTTAAAGCACTATTAAGTTCAACATACACGCCAAGATCTTTCACGAGTCATACACTCTGTATTGGCATTACATCGAGTCGCAATTTGTTATATATATATTTTTTTTTTTATTGGTCACGCGGTAGCAGAGTTTGAGAAGTACCGGCGCAGGGTGGTGCGAGTTCGCGAGCTCGGCTGCCTCGTCATTGCGCGTGCTTTACGCCTTATGATATGCCCTTTAATTGGCGTGGCCCTTCGTTACGTTCCGACGCGTCAAAGACGCATTTTAGAACGCTCGCTCGCCGCATGACTTTATTCTATTGTCTTTTATCGCAGGTGAGATAGCGTAATTCCCTTCCGAGCTTCCGTACACCAGTCGTAGTTTCAGCTTTCGGAGTTGCGTAAGGAGGGCATGCCACACGCGCAAAACTCTTTTTATAAACAAGTCCATTCTCGGACTCGCCGCTGGAAGCGGACGTACGGTACGGTCCGCCGACGGACATACGTCACGGGGCGCACAATACGAGCCGCTGTGTAGCGTTCGAGCGAACGCACGCGCAACGAAGAGCAGTGCGCGTCGCCGTCTTTTCCCAGGCTCGGAAGACGCGAGGTTAATCGTGGCGACCCCCGGCCAAAGGAGCGCCGCCGCGATCCAGTCCAGCCGTGACCTCGCTCCTCGGTGAGAGTTCGCCGGCTGTTGTAGCGGCGCCTGTCACGCTCGCGAAGGACGCCGCCATTGAGCGGAGCCTTCCCCGGCGATGATTGTTTCGGGCCCGCGCTGACTGATGTGCCCGCCAATCGGCCACTTGAATGGCCCGCCTCGGCAGAAGCTTCCGTGGTGTGTGTACGGGCGGAGACTGCGCTCGCGCCTCGTCATTTCTCGCACTCTACCTGCCGAGCGCACGGTCCGATTTTGGTCACCGCGCGAGCGCCAGATCTAATTCGTCACTCGCTGAGCGAGAGAAGATGGCGTTCGTAGACGGTTCGGAATCGGCTGCTAACGCGAGCGAAGAACGCGGGGGTCGTCTGCTACGAAGCACCATTCGCAGACGGAAATAAAACGGGAAAACATCGTATTTTGTCCGCAAACAGACCGGGAAAAAAAGATGATTGTCTGCTACGAATCGAGCGCCGCGGCGGAGTGAGATCGGACAGAGACTGAAATTGTGATCGTCTGCTATTTTACGTTGGAATCCGTTGGCAACTCGTGCTTTGTTTGCAAAGATGAAGTTGTTCTGCTGCCGTGCACAAGTTGACATCAACCTGTTGATGAACATGAAGGAGTACTATGGACAAGCGCATCAGTCGCCGAAAGACCTCTCTCGGCACGTAGCCAGGGGGGAGGGCCCATGGGGCCCAGGCCCCCCCGAAATCTTCCATTTTGCTGGGACCTCCTCTCCCCTCCCCTCATACAGCATTTTGTCATGGGCGGGCCCCCCCTGAAACAAAATCCTGGCTACGTGCCTGCCTCTCTCGCTAGCTGTATGTTGATGAGACGATTTCACGAAAATGTTGTCCGATTGTGAACTCGCGAACGAGTCAAAAATGCCTCATTCGTTGACTACCTGCAAGGTGTGGCGCCACGTTAAACCAGTAGCCGAGAACGCTCTCGCTCTCACTTTCGTCATATCGAACACCAGGTATACAATACTAGAGCCACAAAATAAGCTGCCCTGCGGATGTAACGACACTTGAACCATTTCGGCGCTTACAACCAATGTTGCCAGTGGGCTGAAGCTTGATCTGAAATCGCGGGGATTGCCTTTCAGTCCTCCAAAACTCGCACTTATAAAAACAAGTAGCTCAACGAGCTACGCGCCCGCCGCAAACGCCAGTAACCATGTTTGTTATCGTTTTAAACCAAAGCGTAAAAAACAAACTCACAAACATTAAAAAAAATTTTTACTGTATCTATATACAGGGTCCGATCGAGAGAAAAGTAAACCCTACTTTTCGGCCCGCGTAAAAAAACTACGCATCGCAGAACGCTCATTCTCCTCCCAAAAGTAGAGCTAGAGGTCACAACCAGATGCCAAAGTTTCAGCCCGATCCGATAACTTAATCAAAAGTTACAAGTGATTTTCTGAAAATTTCAATGGGAAAATGGAGCCCATTTTTGCCCGTTTTCGGTTTCTGGTGCCGTAGAGCCCCATGTGTTTGAAAACTCCGTCGGCCGCCATTTTCCCATTGAAATTTTCAGACAATCACTTGTAACTTTTGATTAAGTTATCGGATCGGGCTGAAACTTTGGCATCTGGTTGTGACCTCTAGCACTACCTTTGGGCGGAGTTTGAGCGCTCTGCGATGCGTAGTTTTTTTATGCGGGCCGAAAAGTAGGGTTTACTTTTCTCGATCGGACCCTGTAGTTTGTTTTTCAATCACAAAAAAAAAGTCATAATAAAAGACTATCACGGCCCGGAGGAGCAATTGTACAACGAACGTTAAACGCGGTAATCATCTCTCCAACCAATCAAAGCCAAGAAATCAAACGTTGCTAGGTACGTTGCTGGGCGGATCCTATAGCCGGCTACCTCCACCTAAATTGAGCGTAACAACGTAAATATTCAGCAAAAAAACAAAAAAAAATTCTTTCCCGTGGAAAATTAAAATAAAAAAGGAATACGTGTAACAAACAAGCCCATTAAACATTTCTTTTTATTTCAATGTCTCCTTAAGCCGGGGATCATACTGCTCATACATCATGCGAAAGACGGTCCGCCAGACATATGAGCCACCGCAATATCCGTGGTTCGAATGCCGCGCGCCAAGTGTCTTCTCAAACTCGTTGCCATGCTGCATTCGAAGCACCGATCTCGTGGTGAATCGCGTTCGAATCTGTTTGCAGACTGTCTTCCGTGTGATATATAAGCGGTGTCACCACGACTTTAGAAAGCGCGGCCATAATCCTGGATGTTCTCTACCTCGCCTGCCATAGGCCTGCACGGGCAGAGACAGGGCGCGAGTGTTTGCTCCGCGTTCGGGGGGGATCGGTGGACGAGTGGGCTAAAGCGCACACTCCAGCTCGGACGCGCGTGGAGCGAAAGCTCGCGCTGCAGAACTCAGGGATCCTGGGCTCGAGCCCCACCCCTGCCCGTTTCGATCTGGATGAGCATCGTACCGGCGTGCGGTCGTGTATCACTACTGCGTGGTGCACGTTAAAGACCCCAGGCTAGCGGTTGTACTGCACTGGCTAAATTGCTCATCTACAGCGAGTGACTCGTCGCAACTTTAAATGGCTGA
This sequence comes from Ixodes ricinus, assembly GCA_037355805.1. Taxonomy (NCBI): domain Eukaryota; kingdom Metazoa; phylum Arthropoda; class Arachnida; order Ixodida; family Ixodidae; genus Ixodes; species Ixodes ricinus. The sequence continues at coordinate 49,699 of JAZHYW010016058.1, read as the reverse complement.
CCAACTACACGCTGTATAAATATCCCCACAACCCAATTTTTTTCCGCGTTCGGTTGGGCGTACTCGTGTTCAGTCAGTAAGAGCACGGCTGTCAGCCAAACAATGACGCAGCACTCGCGTGCAATCTGCTCCCCGCGCTGGCCTCCGGCAAGTATAGCGTGAAAAATCGAGCACTACGGCCTTCTCCGTGAAGTGTCGCCACAACACGCTGACGGATAGCGCTTCCGCAGTCTATCGATTGCTTTTCCGTCCGTATCAGTGACGTCTTTCAATCGATGACTGCCCGCCACAAAAGTAAACGCACCCCTGAAGTGCCGCGTCCCGAGTGCTATATTGACCGAGAAGGACGAAAAGATATTCTCGTTTGTTTTGGGCTATTACTGCCCGAAAGCATCCAGCGGACGTTGACGTTGTTGCCGGTACATACGGTAGGTTATTGACTGCTCCTATGTTCCCAAAAGGTGCGTAGTTTGGAAAACAACATAGGACAAAGGTCTGTTTTGTACTCTTGGCTCGGTAAATAGAAGAGAAAATGTTACCATCATATATTTGTGCATCGAATCAAGCCATACAGTAGGCACTATGGCTATACAGTTAGCTTGACAGTCAATGTTCACCCGCCAGAGCGCGGCTCGACTGTCTTGATACTTTCCTTTGGAACTTCCTTAGCTCGGACACAAACCAATTACAACTGAAAAGGCATCAAAACAGTTTCGCACCTTCGTTTCGTTTTGTAATTACAGTTTTCATGACAATACTGGACTAAGTTACCGCGGCTTAAGTCGCGATCACACTGCTCGCTCAAACTTATTCTATGAAAGCGGGGTCCCGGAAAAAAGAATGCAACTGAAGAAGGGTCGAGCCCTGACCATGAACCAACGATGCCGGACAGTTGTCATGTAAATATTTGTACATAAACGCTGTTGTTGACCTCATCAACCAACGACCAATCAGCCGTTCTCACAATACTCCTAATACATGGCGCAAAAGAGACTGCAGACACAGAGGTCTCAAGCGCGCTTCCATTGTATGACGGCTCTGTCACATTGGTCATATAAAAACTGCCTTTAGGCATGTTTCAAGCATACATATGTATGCTCGATACTTTTCTCATCACGTCTACAGCGAACACCATGTGTTTCGTAGGACGCGTAAGAAGTGTGACTGGGGCTTTGAAGTTCCCTCAACGCATCGCGGCAGCGGCTGCGTAACGAAACAGGCTCTTTGAGATCGGTTTATTGATTCGCAGACGAGCTGGAAATTTCCTCGATTGCCGATCAACGCCGAACGATGGGCGGCCAAACGAAGAAGAGCGGCCCGTTTTTTGGGGGCAGTATCGGACTTAAGTATACGACTCACAAGCTTGCTCCGAGACTGGGACGAAACACTGGACGAAACAATGCACTATCCATCATATTTAAGTGGACAAATCACTCGTTCAAGGGCGCTCTCAGGTGCTCTTATTAAGAGAGCCCTTCTCAGTGAAATAGGGACAAGTTTCTCGGAAGTAGGAGGTACGTTTATTTAGGCACCAGTGTTCTCCAGCGATATCATCTGACCCAGACATGTTCCGTTGGCTGTACAAATGAAACGAGGGGCACTCTTAAATTACGAGAGAGAATGTATACCTCGGAAAAATAGCAGCGTTTAAAACAATATACCAGAGACTGATTTTTGTTTTGTTTTGTTTTTTGTTTGTGCGCTTGCAGTAGACGAGCCAAGAGGCAATATTCGAGCAAACCAACGTGGCTTGATGAACTCAGCTATCGAACTCCCGCGGAGGGGGTTCCTTTTTTGTTTCCCTCTCGGGTCCGCCACTTGTCACTTGGAGCGTTATTTAGAGACTGCGTTTCAAAACTGTGTATTACATAGAGTAGGATAAAGCGCCATATACACGCTGTGCTTCAAAACCTCTGTATTTATGGAGGTAGGAATAAGAGGAGGAGACTCACCGGCTCAAGCCAGTCAAAGAAAAAATCCAAGTGAAGCCGGCAGGAAAGGTCGCGGTCGGTGGCAGCGACCCCAAGGGTGCCCAAATCTTTCCAATAGCGTCCAAGGATGGCCATGTCCGTCCAACAACGTCTTTCGATTTTGATCATCGTTGGCGGTGTGTCCCTCTAAACCGGAAGTCGCCCTCAGTTTCACTTTCACCTCGGGTGCCGTCATGCCGCCTCCAGAAGCTTCCTACCTCCATGAGTGTATTACACAAAGTACACTATAGCTGCCACAGCAGCCGTGCCCAAAACGGTGGCGCGTCGAACGAACGGAGGCGGACCTCGGGGGAGGTTGGAAGGGGGGGGGGTGTATTGCTCGTAGAAGCAGAGTCTTTATGGGCAGTTCCGCAACTGAGGGCATACTATGGTGTCTCGTAAAAGTATGTACTTTCACAAAACACCTTAGTATGCCCCCAGTTGCGGAACTGCCCAGATAGGCTCTATATGGGACTGTGGTGTGGGGAACCCATCTCCGACTGGGGTGTTTCCCGCGCCCTCAGTAGTGGTCGTTCCCTTTCGGCCTGATTAGGTCATAGAAATGTCATGCCTGCCGCAATCCTACAGCGTTGGCATAGCTGCCGAGGTGAATGCACTAGACGCCTGTTCTGCTGCAGGTTGCTCTCCAGCTTGACAGTCGGAAGTCTAAGCAGAAAGGAGTTAGAACGCCGCGACGACAGCGACATCGGCGTTCGCTCGTGCTTTTTGCCGGAACTTCTAAGACCCACCGCCAGGCTCGCGACCTCCGACACCGACTTCTAATAAAGCCCCTCTATCATGGGAAAAGTGGCGCCATTCATTGTTGTGGAAATGCTCGAGCGTATGGCTCGAGACACTTGCCGCGCGCCACGTCTGGGAAGAAAATGGTGTCTGAAATCTAGCCCAGTGCTGCGCTGTGCCGCCATGATCTTCCCAAGGGCTGTACGTTGCACGTGCCTCGTGCATCAACTCACCTTGCCCTACTTTTCAAACATGAGGGGCTTCAACTTCTGATACTTCTGTTACACGGGCACCCTTAACCGCGGTTAACTTCGCGTTAACTGCTGTTACGCGGCACCACAGTTACCGCACTATACTCTCGGACAGCTATTTGAGAAGGAGTGAAGAGCACGCTTGCACTGCTTTGATGGCTGCTCAAGATGCCCAAGCGCACGTTCGCCGACAGCTTTGACCGCATGGCCGCAGAATGTTGTCCGCAAGTATTGTGCGCTAACTGTGGCTTAGCGTAACTGCAGTTAAGTGTGCGCGTGTAACAAGGGTATAAGACCCACCGCCGTCTCCTGTAACATCATTTGCTGCCATTTTGAAATCATTTTTGATGGATAGGACCGAATGGGGTGCTAAACGCACCTGCAGTCAAGGCAGACACCGTAAAAACTAAAATGGCGAAGCCGTGAGTACAGCTTTGGGATGAAAACGTGATGGTAGATTGCAAGGACCTCTTGCTATAGTCAAGTTGAAAATCGAATGAGAGCAATAGAGCATAGTTACTGGGTTGTCTATTAGTCCCGCAAAAAACTACAGGACGAATCCGGATAGGTTTTAAGATCCAGAATTAAAGAAAAGTTTCCCGCATCGAGAAAATTATATTTATCTTTCAACTCCATATCCTGAAACATATTTTAGATACTGAAAATTGTCTTAGAATATTAAAACTATCAATGAAACGATAACGACTGCAGCAGTGATTAAAAGGAATTTTCCAGACTTATGACACGACAATAACGCAATATAATAGTAAATGCAGTTAAACGCCAAAGTATCCGGTGTAAATTTCAAAAAGCCCGACCAAAGCTCGTAAGCGTCCACCGAAAGCCGAAAATGATCTGGTGAAAATTCGAAACTTTTTGACGAATTTATATTAGGCCCAGAGTAGAAGTTTTTGGTTCTTTTTCGTCGGATGGAATATACCTGTCTGATGACGATGGTTCTCGTTGTTTTCCGCTGGCGATGTCAAATCCAGGAGCCGTTAGATAGTTGACGTTTTAAGATGTTTATTCGGCCGAATAATTACTGACTCTGCACATTCGTTTCTCGTATAAGAGAAGTCAGGAACCCGGCATCATTGGTGCGCGCCCAGCTCATGCACGAATCGAGCTTCCCTCACCCGACACGGGCCTTTGTAGGGAAGTTCTTTCTCTCCCTCTGGCCAGGACCGACCAATAGTTTTGAAACCGAACGAGATCACATGATACACACCTGTCCAATAATCGACCGGCAGTGAATCCAACACCTCGTCAGTTCTCCAACCGCCAGAACCAAATTGCTCGTAGAATCGGCCTGTGCATTGCCTGCCGCCTGGCTGGCGCCTGAGCGCCGACTGCCCGGATCGGGTAGCGAGAGCTCCGAACATTCGAAACGACGGCATCGCGAACGAAAACAAATAATGAAATAACGCACACCTGCCGGCGAAGCAGCCATAACATGTGCGCTATCTACCACGGCCTCACACCCGGAATAGAAAAAAGAAAATTTGGACACCCAAGTTTTAGCCGTTAAAAATCCAAAAGTTAAAGCGGGGACCCTAATGCAATTGAAATAATAATAAAAAAGATACTTCGGTCCCTATTGCCTTGGGGTATCTATTTTTTTCTTATGGGGGGGGGGGGGGGGGGCTTACTAGTTTGTTTTGCTTTGACTGCATCAATACTTGCTTATTTGTCGACATAAGTCTATGTATCCCTTGCAAACGACTAGCCTCGAGCAATCTCTAATTTATGTTAGTGAAGTGTTTGTATGATTCGCGTTTTAGAAATAATAATTATATTTTGATAAATTTTACTGTGCTTTATGGAGCAACGATAATGTTTAAGCTTTTTTATTTTATTACTATTCCGTTTTTACTTGTGAGAGGTGCACACAAGGCTGGGGTGTCGGCAATAAAATTTGTGCTCATTTTGCCATCCCACCCTCGACTCAACAGGTCCAAATAAAAAAATCCGCGAATTTCTGATCTTGATACATACAGCAAATTCTCTGCTCAAAAAGATGCACGTGCTCCTGCTTTCCCGCTAAGTATAGCCGAAAACTCCACTGCTTGAAACTACGGCGAAAATTTGTAAGGGACAAGTCTAGAAAACGTTTCGACCTAAAACCGAAAAATGTAATGTAAATGCAAAACGTACACACCTACTCATGTTCACAAAAGTTTGGGTCTGCCCAGGCAGTGCCAGGGCGCCGCGCATGCGCGGTGGGTGTGGGCAAAAACCGCGGCGTGCCTCATCGCAAAAGCGTCGCGTGAGTGCTGCGACATACAGAGATCCATTTTCATCAAGCCGTAAGACGGGTGCCAAAGTCGCATGGTGCGGTACTGCTCGAGATTTTCAGTTACGACGTCCCCGGGGCTGCAGAAGAGAAGAGCGTATACGAAAACTTGGGCACTTTTCGACTCAACTAAAAATAGCGAGCAGTATCTAGGGGTGGATCCAGAACTTTTTTTTTTTTTTGGGGGGGGGGGAGGGGGCGAAAAATTTGTAAGGATACTATTTTCCCATTCTTTCTCGTGCACCGGGGGTCCACCCATGTCAAGTTGCCCTCCGAGAAGGGGGGAGGGGGGTCGACTTGGTTTGGGGGGGGGCGGCTGCCCCGTCGCCCCCCCCCCCCCCTTGGATCCGCCACTGGCAGTATCGCACCACGTAAAGCAGGCACAACGAGTCAGCGATTGCCACCGGTTACAGTGGTCAACGACACCTTGTACCTATACGACCGATAGAGAAACGAAACTTTCTCGGAAACGCGAATTATTTTAAGGTTCACTTAGCCAATAGCGAACGCCGCGATCCCTTGAGCCAATCGGAGCAACAAAGCGAAGCGCGTGGGACAGCCCTTCACATGAAGAGTGCACACCAAGGAGAAGGACAGATTGTGAGGTGGCACGCTCCGACCCTCTGAATAGTTTGCTGTGGCCGCACCTTTCGCCCTCTTTTCAAGCCACGTTGAAACAGAGTACGGTGATGTTCGAGCCTAAAGCCGCGGTCCACTACTTACGTATCATACAAGGGACAGCCTGGAGACACTGGCTGCCCCCCCCCCCCCTCACATGACAGTCCACGTTGGTGGCACAAAGATTCTTCGCAGACAAAAGCATACGTGCGTGCGAAGCAAACGCGCTTGAGGGATCTACGCCGATAATCCTGTCACCGTGCCTTCAGCGAATTCGGTTGACCGCAAGATACACATAGCACGTTTCCAATCAATTACCTTATTTTTATTTTGTTTTTTTCCACGCGTCCTTGAGGGACGAGAATTCTGTGACCTAAGAAATACTTATTTCTTAAATGCTTTTTTTTTAGACCAGTTTGATTATAAGTATGTTATCCGTTCGTCGACTTTTTCGCCCCCAGGCTGACTGTGCGGTGGGAGCTACGTACTGGCCGAACCAATCAACCACTTACCTTTCATGCACCTGACCCCGCTCTCCGAGTGTTTGAATGGACGGGATCGTGAGCATGCGAGGAAAGATCGACGTATGAGTAATTTAACGAGCACGTAGCTTCCACCACGCTATCAGCTTAACGGCGAACGAAGCGTAGTAGCGCTCCAATATGTACGATTGTGTTTTGGAGGGGGAGAGGGGAGGGGGAGGAAGGCATGTTTTCGAGGTTTTTATTTCATTTAAAGCGGCTTTATGTTTCGTTTTGACGATGGTGGTCATACGCATCATCGAGCTAAAAATAAATCGATTAAAGTTTCATATACAATGAACCTGTACATTATTATCGCGACCAGTTTTTTTGTTTTTTTATGCTTGACTGAAGTTGACGCCTTCTCCGTCTTTATTACGCGGCGTAATCGATGTTTAAGATCAGCGCCTGGACGCAGCGAGCTAATATGTTCGTAATGTTTTAATGATGAGTTTTCGCTGGCGATATTTTTAAGAATGCTACTTGGCTGCTGTCATTTAATGGAACAAGTCGAGCGAACGGTCTCCTACTTCGAACAGCCTATCGCTGCTGAGAAGTTTGTCCAAGGTATATGAAGGAGCGCTTTGGCATTTTACCAGGGGGTGGGGTAATTGAAATATGACTTGGAGGAAAGTTCCAGTTGAAATGGTGGGAAGCTCGGAATTTAGAAACGACGCACGTTTAAGCTTCCAAAACAAAACACGTTTTCAGAATACACATACTTTATACTTTTTCCGGCACGCTATTTATTATCTCTAAATTCAATATAGCTACCGAGAAAACGGAAAATAAAGGTGACAACAAAACCATAATTGCAAATTTTCTCGCTGTCACCTTGGGTTGACGTCACATGTTGTATAGCATGCAAGTCGAGCAGGTTGACTAAATACACAACATTTTGGGCATGTTTTCTTTTTTTTACTGGCGTGAGTTTAATTAGCATTTATTTCATACCAACAAATTTCTTGTAACCTGTCTGGAAGAAGCTGCACCACCCCCACGTTGCCCCATATTACAACATCTGAAGTCAAGTTTTTACTCTTGCCAGCAGAGCTTTTCAGACCAAATTTGCAGCTTTAATAACTACACGAAAAGAGGCTACTGTGACTTGCAATTTGGGTTCAGATATGTCCATTAATGAGTTGGACCAATTTGGAGGCAAGTCAGTGGCTATCAAAATTTCGCCAAAGATGTTCGGATGCGCTCCATAAGAATGTTTGAGGGGTGCCTCATTGATATTTTTTTTCTTTTTTATTGGTTAAAAATAGTTACGATTGAGTTGATGTAAAAGTATAGAGTGAAAGATCCCATGAGTTGCGGCTGTTTCGGAACGACGGAACATTGGCGCGGACGTGGGTGGTCCTGGTTGACTTTAGTCTCGCTGGGACCATGTTGCTGGCGATGCTTTGATACACAAACACGAAGGAAGACGTGCAGTGTTTTTCTAGCCTTATTTTGCACAAAAACAGCGGTGTCGCGCATTGTGCAAACATTAATGAGGCTGACAAGCACTCGAGGAACTCGAACACGTCGCGGCAAAAGCCTAACCTATCGTCTGCTCTCCTCTCCGCTCTTCTGGCGGACACTTTCTAGTTATTTTTGTCGGGACCACCGATGTCACCACTTACGATTTGTCGCGTACTGGTGCCCTCTTTGCCCCCCTCATCTCGATATTTAAAGGCCTTTTCCTGTTCACGTGCCAACTACAGGTGTCACGAAGTTTTATCGAATCTCGAGGTTCGATTGGTTCGGCAAATCTTCGTACTTTTGTCAATGTTCGACGAAGTACGGTTCTTTTTGTACAGTGTTAGCCCAACTTCTACGTACAATTTCATGGAATGTTCGAGAGCCGCCAATGTTCTCAGGAGCAAACATAAACTTTTAATGATTTAGTAATTTGTTTGACAAACAACAGAGGCGATAAATATTGCACCCTTCCTCCGCCTGGCGGTGAAAGCACGTTTTCAATCCTCATGCACGCCCGTCGTTCGTTGTCGAACAACTTTCGTCGTCGAATTTGGCGTCAAGAAGTTCGTCATTGTCGATCCGAGTAGAATTTAGACCTACGGTTCGCAACATCCTGTTCGCGAACCGTCGTCCAGGAAAGAACCGACGCGGAGCCCCGAGAAATGCCTGAGCAAATAGAAGCGATGTTGTGGATTCAGCGCTGATAATAGAGGACCGAGCGGAAAAGCGCAAGAAAAAATAAAAAGAAGAAAGAGACGAAAGAACGGAGAAGGACGTCGTCTTGCTTGAATGATCGGCTCTGCTCTTGGCGCAAAGAAACCTTGGAATGCGGTTCTCTCGCTGCACCGGACTCCCGATGCAGCCACCGGCACGCAGGTTCACTGTATGAGCAACTCACTCGGCTCGAACGGCTTAATTTTATATAGTTTCTTATGCTGCAGTTATGCACCAAAGAGCGGCTCTGACGACCTGCTGCTGCGGTGGCGCTGCTGTCGACATGGTGCGCGAGCAGACAATCCATTCCAAGCTAATCTGGTTTCTGCGCACGTGCAGTGCGCACACTCGCTGTGAGCAAAAGACGGACTGATTGTAAACAGGAAGTTGGTCTACGAGTGCAAATCACGCGCTGCAAACCTTCTCACGTATATGATAGCTTTCCGCAGAAGTCATTTTCACGTTCTTGGCGTTACATGCTCTTATGGCGAAGTAGTGCACGCGGCTTCGATTTTTCCTGGAAACCTTTATTGATATGAAAGGCTTGCACGGGACATCATCGCGTCATGCTACCGACGGAAATTTCCTATTGTTCTTGCCGGAGAAAAAGGCATATTCGGTAGTGCCTAATGTGTACTACTGAAGGTATACGCGCACATCGACAAGACCACCAGACTGGACCTTTTTCGGATAACTGTCATCTGGGGGATTGACTGCGAACCACAAATGAGGGGCAGCTCAACGTGCCTCCACCCGCCAGAACGCATTTGCATCGAGCCGTCGCATCAGTTTTCATTGATTTCTACGCCCCATATACTACCGATACACAAAAAGAATCATCAAAAAATATTAAACACGCGCAAAGGTAGGTGCCCAAGACATTGGTCGTGCGGGACGGTAGCCTACCCCGGAAATGGAGACAGCGGGACGCAAGGCCGGGACAGAAGGCGTACGCATGCGCAGAAGCTCACCATAGAAAAAGGTCCATTGCTGCTGATGTGGCATCGAGGCAAGCCACGTTACAAAGCAGCTAAAAAAACGGACTCCTTTCGACTGAAATTTTAAAAAGTACATTTCTTTTTCAATTACTCTATCTGAACAGTTATCACCTAAAGTAGCTCAACGTATAGGATACACGGGGGAAATGTGTCACCTGCGTTACAAAGTCACGAACAAGTTATGCGAGCGTCGAAAGGGAGATGAGCTTCCATGCCCTCGCTTCTTTCAATCCGGGCGGTGTGGTACCGCCTGACTACGTCCGACTTAATTGCGGCCCACGTACGCGGAGACACGGCCGCAAATTAGCGTGTCAGACAAGCGTTAGGTCGCTTGTTCTCGACGTAATCACTCGCAGCGTCGTCAAACGCAGTCAGAAGGCAACTTGTGGGAACGGTGCACTTCACACCGTGTCGCATTTGGCAAGTTTCATTTAGCTGCTACTTGGGCGTACAATTCTGGTCCAGGGGAGAGCAAAACTGTTCTCGGCTGCTGATTGAACGTGGTGTCATAGCTTCCTTCTGGGTGCGCGTAATCAAAAAATTAAAAATATACTTGACCCGTTCGCGATTTCGCGATCGGGCATCTCTGGTAGGACGTGGAAACGTCCTACCAGACACAAATGGCGAGAAATGTCTCGCTTCCTCTGGCTTGCTTGTGCTTACTACTACTCCTTTACGCACCTATCGAAGTCAGCTTGCGTACAGCAACAAAACAACTTGAGATTTGCAAAAGAAGCGCCGTTTGTGAACGCCTGTCAACAAGAAATAGCAGACGATCAAAATTTCAGCCCGCGTCCGGTCTCACTGGGACGCGGCGCTCGGTTCCTATAGCAGACGATCAACCTTTCTTCCCGGTCTGTTAGCAGACGACGTACGATGTTTTCTTGTTTTATTTCCGCCTGCGAACGACGCCTCCTACCAGACGAACCGTGTTCTTCGTATACCACATTATGCGACGAACCGTCACGAACGCTAGCTTTACTCGCTCCGCGAGAGGTAAATTAGATCGCGCTCTTGCGGTTACCATTATCGGACCCAGGCGGTGTCCTCTGTGAGTCGGCATCTGTTGGTATCCTTAGATAGGGACGAGCGGTTCTCTAACCGTGCCTTTGGCTATCCATGTGTGCCCGCACAGTACGCAGCATGTACGTTGCGTGGGTGGTTTTTTTTTTTTTGCCCTTTTTAATATACAAAATTTAGGACCCAAATGCTTCTGCGAGATTCCCATTCTTCTTGCTTTTGGGGATGTATTCTTTCTGCTTTTGTGGCAGACGTTTTAGCCACTATAAATTTAAATCCGGAACGCCCTTTTTATAATAAAAAAAATGTTTTCTTAATTGTGTAGAAATGCAAATTACACAAAAATGGAATGCCTCCAATCTATTGAATGTCGAAAGGCGGATTTGCGTAGCCTCATTTACTTCGGAAGTATTTTAAGTACGACGCTAATACAAAACGGAGTATGCCAATCGATGTCAAGAATGGTAATTCGATTTCTCGGGGTTTTCTTTTTGCCGGATCGTTCGTATGACCAATGTGACCGTCGTGCAAGGAAGACCTCCGACATTGTCGCAGACCGTCTTTCGTACAATGATTGAGCAGTTTGAGTGGGGCTTTGGGGACACCTCGTCTTTGGTGTGCCATTTCCGCGGCGAAAGCAAGCTGGCTTAGCGTTGTCCCTGTTGTCACTATCGGAGCCGTACTTTCCTAGAAGGAAGGAAAGAACTGCGAAGATAACAAGCGCGCAAAACGCTATATTGCCGCTCGTTTTCCTCTCCAGCTTTATTGAATCCTTTCAGAAATGTACGACCATTCATGTACAACTTCAGAAACGACGGTGTGGCTTCGGCCGAATATACGAGAATCGACGAGTTATTCGGGAAACACGGCAGAGAAACGCAGAGATTTCCTTACCCCGCTATAGAATATTCAAAGCCCGGGTCAATGACAGCCTAAGAAACGTGGGGTGTGGCTTATCGTGGTCCCGTTCCAATCAGAGCTCGGCGTCTTTCTGACGTCGCCACAACCCTGCTGCAAAAGAAGCAGACGAACTTGCGCTCCGCATACGGTTCTCAGGAGTCGCCAAGCGCTCCCGAAACTGTCGGCAACGATACTCGCGTTTTGCGAGTTGTCCGTGACGAACCACGAGTTCCGGCCATTTTCAGACGGAACGACAGGTTGATTGTTCGAAAGCGCGCCGGCAGAAAAGAGCGTTCCGCAGTACGCACCGGCATCGACGGATGCTTGCGGGCTCGACGGGGCTCGATCATCGTCGTCGGCGCTCAGGTACTCGTGCTCGGGGGTGAGTTCGGGCGTCGCGTAGTAAGCTCCCATGGTCGAACCGCGGGCACAGGCACCGAACACGCCACGGAAACGATAGATCAAGACGCTCGGCGAGCCATCGGCGTGCTGGGGACGGCGGCGAAGCCAACGAAACACGGCGCGCACCGGAGGATACCGTCGGGGGAGCAGACGACGCGATTTCTGCCGCGTGCCGGTTCCCGCCGCGGCCGCCAGGCGCCGCTGGGCGCGCTTCGTGACGTCACCGGCTCGCAGACGTGACGTCAAGCAGGAGCCGTCCGCCGACTCCTATGGCCGAGAGCGGTTCGTTCGTTCTCCGTGCCGTCGAAACAACTGGGATACGGTCGGGGCCGCGGTGAACTCGGACGGCCAATGGGCCAGTTGAAATTCCTCGCGCGATTGGCACACCTCATCCGACCGAGACGTTTTCTTTTTTTTTTTTTTTCTGCTTGTGTAGATTTAAACTTGATGCCTTGAATTGTGATAACTGACAGTTTAAGAAAGGCAGGGCATAGTGACTCCCGAGCATCTAATTATGGGTCCTCAGGTAATGACATAGCGTGATTAGCCGATAAAAACACCGAATAAGTGATCACCAAGTTAGGCTTAAAAGCATGGACCTTTAAGTTGCGAGTTGCTATACAGTCCCATAAACAGGTATTTGAACGCAACGCGGGTCTTTTCTCTTACTGTTTTCCCGGACATCCGAATTAAGAGGGTGAAATGCCCTCTACTACAATGAGACGCTTGCAGCTTTGATTACCGGCATGGACAACTCGGAAGAGATTATTTCGTCCTGATGCCCCGAACGTTCTGTGGTATCAACTCCCGCTGTGTCCTTGGTATGTCTTAGGCAAGCAAGCGATATTGAAGCGAGAAAACAATGCTCAGAGTCAAACTCTTCTTGCTGTATTACGCCCCACAACCTAAACAGATGATGTCTAAGACTAAATAATTGTTATGCATGCTGCGAGACCGCTCAAGTCACTTGTCGCGAAACAAATTATATCAGTAGTCCTTTCCTGTAGAAAAGGAAAGCGATGTCGTTTGAAATATTTTTTTGTTTCTTTTGATGCATATTCAAGTACTCATGTGGTTATTAAAATTGCGAGTGATGAATTCGAGTAATATCTGAAGTAATAGACATACTGGTTCAGATAAGATAAAACTATTAATTAGTAAACAAGGTCACGTAATTGTTTAAAACTAACCTTAACTATGGCATAAAAAGAGCGAAACATAACAAGAAAAGATGCACGTAGATATGTCCCCGCTGTGTTTCGCTGGCTGGTTCTCACTGAGCGACTAGGTTGTAATCGTACATGCATAAAGAAATGTAGCACCTAGTGTTCGATTTCGGTCAAGGTGACATCGAAAGCGTTCCCGGCCGCTGACTGGACGCGGCGTCACAGCTTCCTGCTGGGGGCATGTAATAAAATAAAGAAAAGTTCTTGGTCCGTTCGCGAGTTCCCTATCGGGCAATATTTTGGTGAGAACGACCCACCAGCACGCACTTAGCGAGGGACTTATCGCGGCCTTTAATCTGCTTGCCCTTGGTACTTCTTCATCCACCGATCGATGTCAGCTTCTGTACGGCAGCCGAACAGCTCGAGATTTGAAAACGAAGCGCGGGTTGTCAATGGCTCCTGCTTCCAGTGTGAAATAGCATATGATCACGATTTCCGTCGGCGTGCGATCTCGCCTCGCCACGGCGCTCGGTTCGTAGCAGACGATCAACTTTCTTTCCGGTTAGTTGGTGGTCGGCGAACAGCGTTTTCTTGTCTTATTTTCGTCTGCGAATGACACTTCGTAGAAGACGAACCGCGTCCTTGGCTTTCGTTAGCAGACGAACCGTCTACTACGCCATCTTAGCTCGCTCCGTGAGAGGCAAATTAGATCTCGCGGGGACCAAAATCGGATCCCTGAAGAGTTGTCGGAACGTAAGATGCTGAATTGATATCGATTACTACAAACTCCCTAGAGAGCGCACGAAGCAACCATTCGTATTAATTTTACTCATCGATTCCATTTGTCCTTTTTTCTCGATGAAGTGGAAAACTAAAACGTACGCGCCGAGAAACTGAGGGAGAGAAGGAAACGAGAGCAAGCGGGGTTTTCAGAAGGCCGACTCTGACTGCAACGATTAGTGGGTGTTAGCGAGAGACGCGACTGGTAGGTCGTCTTAGTCGGTCAATCGCGAATAAAACACCGCTTTTAGAAATAAGACTGGTTTAATAAAAGGCTTGCACGAAACAAAGCGTGATGGCGGCCCATGGCGTCTCCGCGGCCATGCTGTCTTCCTCCCTCGCTCTTGCTGCTGCTCTCGATGTGGCTGTCTCGCTGTCACCGAGCGCTTGAGCAAGCTAACATGGGTAGACCTAAAGCTAATGCTGCCCTCGTCGAATGCATTCGAATGCGAAAGCCAAACGTCGGACGTCGACGTTCCGGGTTCTAACGCATTCGGCGAGTGCAGTGGTGACAAAGGCTGCTAGCTTTAGGTCTACCCACCATAGAGTTATAATAATGTACGCTATAGAGGTTCAACTGGCGCTAGTGTCTATGCGACTTCCTGGAGGCAAATTGAAGGAGACAGCAACCAGACTACTTTTGCAGTACTCCTGTGCATTCCTATGGGAAAACGCGGTTGCATTTGGTCTTTTCGACGGAAAATAACATAGATAACTTTTTGGTTTTTGGGTCGTACCGAATAGTATGTACCTTCATTAACATTGTAAAAGTGAAACTGTTTTGGTTACAGCATTTTTCCTTACCAGTGAACGATGTTAAACTTCGCTATATTTCAGACCCAAACCTCTGTTTTATGCATGGCAGGTATGTAAAAACGAGCGTCGATTTTAAGCAAACTAACGATCGAAAGGAATGTAGAGTGTGTTCAAGGTTCGCCCGCATTCCGGTGGCGCTTATATACTGCTAATATGCCCGTCCTGTCTCTATATGAAAATGACTTCGTCGTGAATCTTTACGAGCGGTTAAAGAAACATTCCAAACGTAAAAAAATAAAGTATGTGGGCTACGAAAGGTGTATCTTTTTATTTGTTCATATGTCGGGCAGCTTTTATCGGGCACCTGCTCTTTGGCTTCTCCTATTTTCAAAAATTTCGAGCATGCAGGTGATGTTTCGAACGCAGAACAAGCATCTTCGCACATATTTACGAGCAAAAAGAATAAAAGGTACTTATTTATTTTTATCTTGATCGTCCGCACGCACAAGAAGTTACTTATCCAGTGTTACTGCGTAGTTCTTGCCGTCTCTCTTGGTTTTCCAGATGTCCTTCGTTCGTCTGGCACGTATATCCCCCAAGGTGGAAAGTGCCGATGCCGTGTTCGCGCTACAAAGTGTCCGACAGTGCACATAAATACATGTACGAAGCGGTTTTAGCACCGTTTTTCGTGCCACGAATTTAAAATAAAAACGCCATAACTGACTTACTATTTCGTCTGCGTGACAGAGGAATGTTCCATTCGTGATATTTGCTCTTGTAATTGAGCTCAGGAGAAAATGCACTCGCTTTTTCCCATAGAAATGCATTACCGGAAGTCAATTTCCGAGTGACTGCTGTCTGCTTTAATCGTAGAACATCTAGCGAACATTATAATAAGTCTATGCTACCCCAATTGTTCTAACCAGAGCTCAGCGTTCTGAGGTTCCCCCCCCCCCTCCTCTCTCTCCCTATTTCCTGGGCGCATATAACAGAAACTTATACGAACCGAAGCTCGTATACGAACTTTAGATGCGAATAATGCAGGGGAAGCCCCAAGGTTAAGCGTACCGAACGCAAAATAAATGAACTTCCACCTGGCTGAGAAGGTGAACGTGAATTTATTTTTGCAGAATAACCGTTGCCCCTTTCGGTTATAGCTAGCACCCGTTGCAGATGTCCGAGCGCTACACTGCCACTACATCGTACAAAAGAAAATATGCATACGCATTCCGAGGCCTGTTTCTTCCTTGTCTGACGGTCAGCTGTGCACATGCAGACGATAACCATTACAAATAATGGAAATATTTGTAATCAATTACTTTTTTAGTAATCTTGTAATTACTTGATTACATTTATCAGGAAGTAATCACGAGGGCAATCTTATCGCTTTTGGAAGCACTAAAATTACTCCTAATCGTTACTATCTTCCCTCTCCTTTTCAGTGGCCATCTTTGTTATGCAAAAACATTTTCTACCAAGTAATCCTCGAGCCAAACCTCCGACGGCAGAACGGTTTACAAAAAAAAAAAAAAATTGGGAGATTACGAAGATGAGAAGTTTATAATTCGATTATTTTAATCCAATTATGCGCGTAGTACAAAAGACCCGCTTTGGAACCGGCAGAAAAAACTGTCCTTTTGAAGATCTTAAGTATAGTATGCAAATTAATGGTAACATTTTCAAGTAAAGGCCAATTAGCTTTCTCCTACGGTAATAAAGAAGTCTAATTAAATATTTTTAACTCAGAGTAATTTTAAGTGTAATCGATTATTTTTTTTTCGAGTTCTGTGTACATGAGCAGCGCTCATTGGTCATACAAAAACTGTCTCTGCTGACATGCATGACGCGTTTACATGTTTTAAACATGACTGATGTGTGCCCGCAGGTAATTTTATGGACATGTCTGCAGCAAACAATGTTGTTCTATTATGATCTATGAGTGGTGCCACAGCGGCTTTCAAGCCACTGGACGATTTGTTTAATTAAAAACGTTTCTGCAATTTTTGTTACGAAGGAGGTTGGCGCACTACCGATAGTAACACAACGAAGTAAGAAAGAACAACGAGAGCGTGTTTATAGGTGTCTTATTGGCACCTTTTCCAGAATAGCGAACAGAAACTCTCGCCGCCTTCCTCAAGTGCATATGAACTAAAAAAAAAAAAAGAAATTGGCAGAGACACTTAAGACTGCTTACGAGTAGGAATACAAAAGCGTTCCTACACCGAGCGCATTCCTACCATCAGCACGCCACGTCTTCCTTTTGCGCACGGCGCTCCGGCGGTGACACCACGCTTCCCCACTGCGCAGGCGCGGCGAACCCTGCTCGGCTTCACGAAGGCTTCCGCGACGAAGCATCTGCGTTGCTGTGCTTTTCTTTGTGTTTCATTTCTGAAGCGCCTCCGCTTTGACCTTGAGCGCACCCGGGGTGTGACGAAACATCTGCGTTGCTGTGCTTCTATTTTTGTTTTATTGGGAACGGCAATTTAGGTGCTGTTTCGCCCAGCCAATGAGAATTTAGGTGCCGTTTCGCTCAACCAATGCAAATTTAGGTGCCGTTTCGCTCAGCCAATGGGAATTTAGGTGCCGTTTATTGCCGGCTTCACTCCATGAGACATTTAATGCTTTCGCATTTACATTACGGAACAAGCGCGTCCACGTAATATTGAGAGAGTTTACGAACTGGAAGCTTCATTTCAAATCGATTAATCCATGGAAATTCACGAGGTGAGAACACTCGGGCTTGCACCAAATGCTCGTCGCCTTCCGCCGTGCTTTGTCTGCGCGTGCACGCTCTTAAGTCCACGAGACGCCGAAGCACTACCGAAAGTTTAGTCACCGACAACTTAAAAACCACACCGTGTACATTAAAATGCTTCCTTGCGTCATTTTCTGAAACACGGTGACATGCGGAAGAGTGAAGAGACCGCGATAAGTATGTCAAAGGACATTTTGATCGTTTGAACGAGGACTCTAAGTAAATCACATAGATATCAATTTTTGTTTCTGGCGAATATCATTGTTCAAAGAGCTCTTCTGAAAGACGTCTCAAATCGAGATAGTGCTTCACTGGAGGACAGAAGAAGATATCCCCGTTTGCCTTTATTTGAAAGCATATTTCATTGTAGAGCTGGCATTAACAAAACAAATTTATTTAAAAGGGCCAGCTTACGTTCGGATGCAGAACTAATATTCTCACGCACACTTTATTTCAGCGAACAGCACACGAATTTACCAGCTGAACTCTCCACAGCACGTTCAACCTTTTTTACTGTCCTGCAAAAGTTGTTGCTAAAGCACTCATTTGCCTATTAGCGCCCGTTATTTGTGTGTGTGTTGAAGTTGCTGTACAATGTTATTTCTAGGTGAATCCTTCTGTATTCTCATTAGCCTATTGTTTGTATCGCCATACACCCTACAATAATTCCAAGAATTAGGTGATGTAGGTAACTGGATAAATAAATAAATGAATTCTAATTGAATTATATTAGGAATCCAGGAAGCATGTGGCGGATGACGAGCAGTGTCCTAATTTAACGCCCTTGGAACGGCTACCTTTCTGCTCATCTGGATTATCTGTTCTCTAAGACCTCGAAAAAAACAGTAGGGGAAGGTGTAGGAATGCAAAAGCATTCGTGTATCATTACATTAAACCATCTTTGCAAAAAAAAATCATCAGTTCGAAGTGACAGGAAATACAAGAACGCTGTCGGAAAGCGGCTCATAAGACAGCGTATGGACGCTATCCACTCTTCTAGAGGACAAGGAACTCGTGCGCACGTAAGAAAGAAGTGAGAAAGTCGCGAGCAAACGAAACGAAGGTCGGTCAAACGGCGACGGAGCTATATCCACCAGCGACGCCCCCGGCGTCGAAGTAAATTAGCCCACATCTCGGACCCCGCAATCGTCACAATCGCACGCCGTGACGTAGCGCTCGACTAAGTCTAAGGATTTCGCGGAGAGAACACCGCGCGCACCGCAGGCCGCTGGTGGCCCAGTTAAATCGAGGAAATTGGAAGAAAAAGTAAATTGCTTCGAACTCGTTCAATGGGCGATAAAGATCTCGACACTCGCGATAATCACATGCCCCGAAGGGTTGGCAAATCCGCGGCTCTCGAAAAAGGTGTTTAGAAAAGGGCGGGTTCGCAGTCTTAATGCGCACGAAACGGCAGCGGGTACGTTCATTGTCTGGAAATTGTGAAGAAAGATAACGGTGTCATTGCTAAAACGCTTTCTGAAGAATAGGGCCATTAATATTACGTTCCGCCGACCGGAAGCTAAAAGCCAGCCTAAAACATTAAATGATTTCTTACTCTCTGATATTACTCAGTTATTTGTCTTTATTCCTAAAGTACTTAAAGTATTGCTTTTAGTCAGATACATTACCACCGGTCATTAAAAAAAGAAAAGATTACACAAACAACGGAACCATTTCTCTCTTGTTTGGCAACAATCTCAGTGGCGCCATCTATCAGGTATTCCTGACACACTTCCGGTAGGCGTAATATTGTTAAGCGCCGTTCTTTCGCCGTGAGAGTAAATTACATTCTGACGAGGCTTTAAGCGACCATTTCCCGAAGAGAGCGCCTAGGTTTCATCTCCCAAATGCTGCAAACCGCCTTCTAGCTTAAACCGGAAGTGTCAAAAAATTGCACACGGGCGCCACATCGTTTCAAGTCACGCGAAAAAGAGCGAATTGCTAAAGAGCACAGTCGTCAGGTAAAGGGTCAGGGTGCTTGAGACACAGGTAACTCGTAGTCCTTGAACATAATCGTAATTTAGATACCTTGTGGTAAGCGCGTCGTTACTATCAAGAGAAAAAGAAAAGCAAAAGGACTAAACATAGAATCAGAAGACTGTCCAAAACGTCCTTCATGTGTCGTCCAGTCTGCTGTTTATCGATGTACTAAATTAGACGTAGCGTGAATATGTTGTCGTGGGAAAGATTTGAAGACAGAAAGGATAAGGGAGTTCGCTGCAAGAAGGAATTTCATACCATACCATTCTACGTGCGTACATATAATTTTTGTTTGTTTGTTGTTTTTTGGCAATTAAATGTGCGTAATGATCCGGCTAGGCCAACTCACCATTTTGTTGCATTCTACGAGGCTTGGAACGTACGTTTCGTTTCAAAAATATAAAATTGCCAATACTTAAAAACGGATATCGGAAGGTTTGAACAGACCTAGCTTAGCTATCGTGTAAGGCACGTTTATTGACGTGCTCGGCGGGCCGTCACTTTGAATTTTCTTTTCCCACATGTGCTCTTATATTTGACGGAAATCTTTTCAAACGTCCTATTATGTTTGTTAATCTCATATGACAACGCTTAAATAATATTTAAGACAGTTTCGATTTCTTTAGTTAACGAAGCAAGCAATCTGAGCGCGCGGAAGAACCCCTTACCATATTATACTATAACTAATATCAATGCATACGTTTCACCGAACTGTGTGTGGACTCGAAGCCAATAAAAATTGTGATCATGTTACAAAAATAACTAATATTTCAGTAAAAAACAAAATGACAGAGATGTGCGTCGTAGAATGAAGGTACAAATATGTCTTCTTTTTAACCGCACTGCTTTTAAAATAACAAAACCATATATGTCACAAAATGTTATTGCATCTTTTAGAACACAGAAGGTTTTTCATATAAAAGATATATTAATTACTTTTTTTAATTTTGTGCTTTTAATTTTTTTCGTAAGTTTACAGTGTTA
The DNA here is from genome assembly GCA_037355805.1 of Ixodes ricinus. NCBI lineage: Eukaryota > Metazoa > Arthropoda > Arachnida > Ixodida > Ixodidae > Ixodes > Ixodes ricinus. The sequence continues at coordinate 29,383 of JAZHYW010016058.1, read as the reverse complement.
TTTCTTTTATATAAACTATACTTAAATTTAAAATATAATCATTTCTAATAGGCTTAAATGCAAGCTTTCATTTGATATGTTTCTTTTGCCTTAAATAATTGTACATCGAAAGCTATCTCGGTTCAAACGTGGCCCATTATTGTCTAGGTTGCAAGATTCAAGAACTTGTATTTCATAAAATAAAACAAAACAAAAAACACACATCTAAAGGTCTTGAACCCTTCTATAGAAAGTTTTAAAGCAATAAAAGTAAGTCAATATTTTTGTGGAAAAAAATTTAATCTAAACGTTGCGAGACAACAAAATGTGTCACTCGTGAAAATTGCGAAAATCACAAGATCTACCTTTTGCCCTTTCAAAGCCAAAACTCAAGAGTAAACAAATTTCCGTAGTTTTAATTTGCAGTTTTGTTCTAGTCACACATTTTACACTAACATATATTTTTTTTTCATATTTTGTTTGTGGACCCATCATTTTTTCTTGCACGATTCGAGATGAACTCACCCACTGATGGTCACTCCATTCTAAAAAGGTTATAATTTCTTCTTTCGAAATTATGATCCCTATCATAATAGTGCCTGCTGCCCGGGCTAATCCGGCAAACAATTCGCAGGAAAAACGGGCTCGTGCGTACGAGTCACATAAGTGTCCAAACGTACTTTTCGAGTTTTGTGTCCACATTTTTGTGTTGCTCTACCTTTACGCTATTGTTAATACCCTCGCCATGATCTTATTAAGAATTATTTGCAGTTTCCACGCCATTCTGTTCTCTTACTGCCAAACCTGATTTTTACTGTGAACGGCCGGGTACACAGCTAGGATTCATGGCCCGGTTAACAGCTTCGTTTATTTATTTTTTCTTTGTTTTCCTTTTTCCAGCAACCTATATCTCTTACACGAGGCAACCTGGTGTGGGGAACAAAAATGCCGATTTCAGGCCCAAGCAACCATACCAATTATTCGATTTATATCAACCCAAAAAAGCTGGTATGTCTTAGTTAGGCGAGAAGCCCATGCCACGAATGTCTTAACTGCTACACGTGACAATGCAATGAATAAGTACCACAAATGACGGATATCAGAAGTAAACAAGTTTCAAGTCTTAGACCGAGCCCAGCAGCTTTGACGCGCGGAGCACGAATTGGGGTTGAATCGGCTGTTTAATACTTTATACCCGCGTTAAAAATTAAAAAAAAAAAGAACCACACGATTTCTGGAAAACCAGAAAAACATGTTTTTTTCGTGTGATTCCCTCAAATATTAGGCACTGAAGACGATCAGCCATCTGCGTTTCTGTCCTTATTGCGTTAGCAGGCGGTATTTGGAAAATGGCGTCAGCTGTTGCTAGCTCAACACCATGCGTTCACGTGTGTATCAATGGACCTTTTCCACATACCGACGGCACCAGGCGGTGGCTGCACGAACTAAAAATCGAGGAAGTTACCTACCTGCGCTACCAATCGATAATGGGAGCTACGCTACCAGTTTCTTCGCTCTATGAGCTGCGGCGCGTGCCCAACGCGACTTTAAAGAGGAGAGGGGCATCCGTGGCGTCCACCTAAACGTCGCGTTTTTCTTTTCCGTCCACTTTCTTTCTTTTCTTGTGTGTGTAACACAATTATATATATGCTGCAATTACGTGTTCCACTCGCTGATCCACAGCCTCCTTCCGGATTTCCTCGATTTTTCGTGCCGACTTCTGCCGCTTGGCATCGGGCGCTCGCGCGTGCGCAGAACGCTTCTCGGAAAAGGTCTATTCAGCAGACGCTTTGTTGCCATGGTGATGATGACCATTGCAGACGGACTTTACATCGAGCGCAAAGATACGGCGGTTTGGAGATTTCAGATGAATGCTTAGGCTCCATCGACGTGCCTTTCAATCGGTGGAATGTGAACCAAATGAGCTCGAAATAAAGACTTACCGCGGATGGCTGTTTTCCTGGAGCGTCTAAACATTTGACGAGCCTTACACGAAAACCATGCTTTGAGTTTAAAATTTTGACTACGCGTGTGTGTGTGTGTGTATGTGTGTGTGTGTGTGTGTGTGTGTGTGTGCGCTGCGCGTGTGCGTGCGTGTGTGTGCACGTGTGTGTTTGTGTTTTGGTGTGAGTGTGTGTGTGCGTGTGTGTGTGTGTGTGTGTGTTTTTACAGCATCACGGGGCAAGCTATTGATGTGCCATGGAAGCAACGTTTCTTTTGAATTACACAATATACAGTACAGTTGTTTCGTGGTAGTTTTGTAGTTCCAACTACACTGAAGACGTAGTCGGTATCCAACTCTGCCTGAGACACCTCACACGCATCTGCCACGCCCCGAGAAAGACTTTAGTGGCTGCGAGCCACTAAAGTCGCTGGACCCTGGGAAAGTATAGCGCCAAGCTCCGCGTATATAGCCGCCATTGTGGTTCATGGGATGCGCAGTTTTTTCTTGACCTTTTCATCCTTAGTGAGCCAACCTGCATTCGCTGGTGACGAAAAGCTTTATAGAAACGTTTATTTGTATACCGATATTTCGCAATCCACACACCGCGGCGAAACAAGCGTACATATGGGTATACCGCCACCACATGCGACGCCAATGCTTAATATCCTTGCAAAAAAAAAAAAAATCCGCTTTTGAATTACGTCAGAGCAATATCATTGTAAGAAATCTCTGGAGATAAGCATGGTTGATAAATCGATTACATACACAGCGCCAAAGACGCTTATATCGGCAAGGAACGCTTTCAGTATACGATGACGCTCCATATAGCGACATTGGCGCGATTGGGTCAGAACAGCCCTTTCAAAGCTTCAAAGATTTGAATGGACCGAAATGGCGATTGCCATAGGAAGCGAGACTGATCAGCGTGGTTTTGTCGTACGTATGTTAGTATGTGATTGTGTCCGGCTAGCAGGCAGGGTTAAGGCATCCAATGGCGCCACCTTCCCCAGCATCAAGTGCACTTTACGAGCCACTGGAGCCAATCCGTAGTTCGGAGCATGTGACGGGGCCTTTCGATTAGGTAGTCCGACGCGTGGAGCGTGATGTCGCGTGGCTCGCGTGGAGTACTCGAATGGATAACATGGCTCGTAAGCTTCGCTGAAGTGCGTCGAAAAAGGCCGGTTCACAAGTCTGCGTTTCGGGTAACCGTGGTACCCTCGCGATTTGCGTATATTTCCTCTTTGTTTTTTTAGTGGATCATTCTTTTATAATGGGCTTTAAAAGATTTTGACAACGTTATAAACGGCCATTTCTCAAAGGCAGAACGTACATTTCATCTCGCAAAATACTGAAAAAAATACACACAAAAACACTTTAATTTACGTTGAGCGTCATTTCGTACTGATGCTCAACGTAAATTATTACGTTGAGCGTCAGACGTAATAGCGTCAGACGTAATAACAACGTAAACGCTCCACGTAAAAATTGAGCGTCATTTCGTCAGAACGCCGAGCTCTGATAGGCTCTGATCAAAGGATAGGGGTAGACCTCAAGGCAGCTTGCTTTGAGGTCTACCCACTATCCTTTAATCAGAGCTCCATGTTCTCACGTAACTGTAACCCCTGCAAAAGAAGCAGACAAACTGCCGCTCCGCATAGGGTGTTCTCAAACGCTATTTGGGCGTAAAAAAAGTGTAAATGAAGTGCATTAAAGCTCTTTTACAAAAGTCTTTTTAAGTTTTGTAATTTTAATACTAAACTTTTTGTGAGTGTGGGTTTCAAGAAAAAAAAAGCCTTAGAAAACCTGCTCTTTTTTCTGATGCGCACGGAGGAAAACAGCAAAAACCTTCCGGCTGACACTGCTACTCAAAGATAGCACACCATAAGGCAAAAACGTTAAACCTTTCTGGAGATGAACATCCCAAAGCAGATACAGCATGACTGGAAATGAGCGCCAAAGGAACGGGGACAGGTGAAGAAGTGGACGACAACACGGATCGTTTACTTCTCCTGTTCCCGTTCCTTTGGCGCTCATTTCCAGTCATGAACCAACAAGCCCAGTTAAACATTTTGTTGCAGATACAGCATGCTTGATAAAGACAGCTTTGTGAAAAGTTTTAGTGCAAATATGTTCATCGGTTTATTTGAACGAATTATTTTTACGTTCGAACAGCGCTCCAGAACACCCTGTATAATCGGTGACAGGTTAAGAATTTAGGGAAGCTCCTCCCACCTCTTTCGACTTCAGGAGAGCCAACACAGGAGAGGAGGTCGCCTTCTTTACAGCGTTCGCTCTGCTAAAGTGTAAAATGGTAGGAGTCCGGAAGTCACCGAATATAATCATACGCAGAACTCGGATGTCACCCACTACAGTTATACGCGGTTCCAGGATTACCTCATGGATGGCACCAGCGAGCCAGTGCGCTCGCTTCTCGTAAGGGAGCATCTGGGGAGCACGAGGCAGCAAAACCCACTCCCTCGCAACCAACACGCAAGTGTGCGAGTTGAGGTGAAATAGAGTAGAATCGCCGACCGCATCAGATAGATCCTATGAAAGCAGCGGGAGGGGTTTTGTTTTTCTGTCGTCGCGATTGTGGACCAGATTCCGCTTCCCGTCGCACAGGAGGGGCGGAACGTCGCCGACTTCCGGACTCGGCGCGTGCAAAGTGGCCGTTCGGCAATCCTTTGTTTCACACGCGATCCAGGCTGTGCCCAAGGGACGAAACGGTGTCGGACGGGAAAGAGAAAGCGAACGCCGGCGAGGCAGTTGTTGTCGCGCACTGACGGCTGGAACAGCCCGCAGGCAGGCACGCGCGAGAGGGGGAACGAAGAGCGGTACCACCTAGAAGACAAAGGCCTGCGCGTGACGTCATCGTTTGTGGATATCCGACCCGATCCAAGCGGCAAACACGCTCAAGAAGCTGGACGGGAGTTTTCGCCAAGGTGCAGACGTGTTCTCTTGGCGCCGTCTGCGTGCCAGCGTCGCGTTCGGCTTGAGACGCTGCACGACGCGCTGGCGACAATTCTGACGCACATGCGCAGTTCGTGCAGGAGGACCTATCGTACCGTATCGAATCTGCAAAAACGGCTCCCTAACCCTTTCTAGTAGGGAGTTTTAGCGATTCGATTTTGGAGCACACGGTTCTGAAATCATGAATGTGCAGCTGGTCCGACCTGTCAAACCGTACGTGAAATTTAACGTATTTTAGCGAATCGTAAAATGGCGCAACCCCTAAATGATGATGATTTCGTTTGACCGGCAGCGCCATCTTCTAGTAAACATGTGAAACATTCCGGAGGTGCAAAACCGTGGCGGCTCGTGTATCGGCGTACGACTTATGTAAACAAGACGGCCGATGTAACATTCACCGGTCGGAATTTCAAGACCTGCGAAGCTAGTTAAAATAAAAAGTGTTTGAACGATTGCAAACGACTCCAGCGGCCGGGGTGTGTCTTCGTCCTCTTAGAGTTGAACGATCGTTCACGTTCTGTTCCGTCGAACCAAATTATTTTGTCTGCTCGCGGTCGCCACGACAGTAAGACAGCCCGCGGATCACGAACACTTACTATTAGGGTTGGGCAATTGATCGATTAACCTTCCGATTAATCGATTAAGGCTTTAATCGCGATCAAATTTTTTAACCGGTTAATCGGTTTTTAATCGGTACTCAAAAGAAGTCAACTGACGCACGCATGGCTCTATCCTGGATGATCTGCCCAAACTAGGGGTGACTCAAGCCCCGCTCCGCCCCCCCCCCCCCCGCCCCCTAAGGAAGATTGTGTATCCGCTCGTTCTGTCCCGAGCGGTTTTCCGTTCCCAGCCAGGTGTTATGAGCAAGGTTCAATTCTCGCGCTTCGAAACGTCACGTGTCTGGCGATATACATTACAGTTCTGCCGAGGCCAGACGAACAAGCCGGGCCCGCAATTGATCCCCGCGCGACCGCGAAACTTCACGTGTTGATGATCTACTACACATCTTGCCCAAGCAAGACAAACAAGCAGAAAAACAAGCTGGGAAGCTAACAGCGCCGTGGTTATTTGTTCCAGTATTCGGCCCGTAAAAGTGGACGAGTTCACGAGTATGAAAGGTAATCGCTGGAAAGTTTGGGTTTAAAGTAAGCTCCAGCGGTGAAGTTTTGAACTCGAAGGAAGTTCACTGCATCATCTGCAAAAAGCCGTTTTCGCACAGTGGAAGCGTAAGTTCGCTTCAGTATCACCTACAAGCGAAGCACCCATGTACGCCGCTGCAGCAAGGACCATCCGCCAAAACGCAGAAAACAATCAACGCCTCCTCATCGAGGCCCCTTTCTCTGAAAAAAGAAGAAATCATCGCCCAAGCCATCACTTCTTGTCTTCCTGTCGGAGAATGTGGACAAACTTCTTTGTCTTCGGAGCTGGAGCAAAAATGAGTGTCTTTAAATCGTTGAACTATATGTATCCTCAATTGTAAATGTCCTTTGCGCCGTGAAACAGAGAGTAAATAAGTTTTCAAAGGTGCAAGACGAGTTGTTGCATTCTTTTTAATACATTATTTATAAAAATCAACGCAACCGATTAATCGATTAATTAATCGATTAAAGGGCGGCGATTAATCGGGTTAAAAGTTTTAATCGACGCCCAGCCCTACTTACTATCATGCGTATTTTACAGCATGCATGATCGCTTACGATCGTGAGCAGTCCTCGAAATGATTTGGTTCGACTTCTCAAATGAAGCAGATTAACATGGATGGCAAATCGCCTCCCACTGTCCTAAGCCTAACGCTCGGCTGGGGCGGCGGACAACCCGACCGCCACCTTTTTTTGCCCTGAGTCGTGAACGGTACTGGCTGCGTTCCGGTGACAACTCCAGCGGCCGGAGTGGGAGAAGCGAACGAGAAGAGCCTCCCGCAGCCCCCAACGACTCGTGCGCGCATGCGCAGTGGCGTCGCCAATCTGTTCGTGTGGAACCAACTCGCTACAAGTCCCTATAATATCGCTCCGCGATTACCGAGATTGCTCCGTTCGCAGATAAGAACGCCCAAGCACCAATCCTGGACCAAGATAAGTGGAGGTAATAAGCCACTCCCGGCGTTCCTGAGGTTCTGAAAACATGGAAACAGCGCGAAATAAACGAAGGACAAGAAAGAGAAGGGAACGAATAGAACGCTGACTGGCAACTCAAGTTTATTCCTGCGAGGAACAGAAAAGAAAACATAAAATAAGCAAGATAGATAAAAGACAATCAACTCCCTTGGGGCACGCCTCTAAACGCTTAAACGAATTTGCCGAATTTCTTGATAAAAGACAGTTCATCATTCGCCAAAGCCACGGATGGTGCACTAACACACGTGTCCGCTTTTTAGGTAGCAATATAAAATTCCTCGTCAATTTCTCTAGTCACTTTGTTGTGGTGACGAGCCAGAGCCTTCATTTCCGTGAAAACCGGAGAACACATACACCTATCACAGTGAACTGCAAGGAGACCCGACGGTGAAGAACGGAGCGAAAAGGAATGCTTTCTGGCCCTAAAATTAAAGGCCGGTTCCGACACTTGCGTTTGAGTGCGTTTGACTGCGTTGCGGCGAGAACCGAAAGCGAGTCACCGGCACATCTGTAATTCGTATGAAGCCTAGAATCCAATTCAAGGAATCATCTTGGCACGCGATGTAAGCAGCAGGGATGTCCTGGTTTCTCGTAGCCGCAACGCAGTCAAACGCAGTCGAACGCAACTGTCTTAACCGGGCTTTACACACCTCCCCGTCTGACCTATGTACACCCTGCCGCACGACAGAGGGGTCAGATACACGACGTCCGCCGCGCACGCAACATACCGGGTCCGGTGGCTAACCACACACCAAGACCCAGATAGTCCAACACGATCAACTGCGGCACAAAGACGGGACAACTTTGAATGAGCAGAGAACAGGCACGTCTAACTTATCAGAAACCTGCTTGATCCTTTGCGAAAAGGTGTGCACATACGGCAGAAGAATCGGTCTAAAAGACATCCTCCTATTTTGCTTCAAACTCGAAAGACCTATAAACACTTTGAGATGTGATTTCGCAACACCCACGACCACGATCAACGGGAACCCAGCAGAATGCAACCAGCTAGCCTGAGACAAAAAGCTGATCTCGCAGCTATGGTGACAAGATTTCACCAAAGAGAAGCGTACACATGACACAGCAATGGCCCTTTTAACAAGTTTGAAATGGACAGAATCATACCCAAACAGCCCCTTCTATGACCGGGGTTCATACGACCAACAAACATGTGAGGCCTCAATCTTAACTCGTTCTCGCTAACTCTAAGAAACTTGGAGCGTCCATAGTTTTCCCGCAAAGCGCTTTGGAGAGCCAATCGCTGCCTACGCGGAGCGAGCTTCAGCGAATGACAAGGCTGTATACATATACACCTTTTCCATATGGGCGCAACCATCTTGAATGTCGTCACTTTTGGTATGCGTTAAAACGACCGTTTTGATCTCTCCACGCCGCTGGAAGGTGTTCGCGAAAAATGCGTGATTGTCACACGTTCTTGTTTTGCTTCAACCCTATTTTCTCGCATATTCCAGGTTGAAATGTTTTATTATTTTTTCTCCGCGCATTCCAGATACCGAACCCACGTGACTGAGAACGAAGGGAAACGAAAAAAGCGTCCATACCGAGCGCAAGCTCGTCCGCTTCTGGCGCAGGGGTTACGGTGACGTCAGAAAGACGCCGAGCTCTGATTAGCACTGATTGGAAGGCTAGGGTGTAGACCTCGAGGCAGCTAGCATTGAAGTCTAACCGTTATCCTTACAATCTGAGCCAATCAGAGCTCGGCGTTTTGACGTCACTGCAACCCCTGCGCGAGGAACGGACGAACTTGCCCTCCGCGTACGTTTAGACCTAAAACAAAAACAGTCTGAAGTCTAACACTGAACCTGACGTTTCACCGTGCTCAAAGTCACAGCGAAGACTGTTATCTTGAGAGTTTAAACTATCAGCCTCTTCATTGGCCGTGCAACCCTCCGTGGATTGCAGCGATTGGTGGCTCACTTAGGTCCTTTGTGGGAAACTATAGACGCTCCAGGTATCCTAGAGCGTAGAAGAAAGGTGCCCATTCAAGATAATCAACAGGTCGATTTCTCCTCAGAGTAAGGGGTAGAAAATTCCGAGGACACCTAAGCACTTATTACAAGTTGTGCATGCGAAATGCGAATGTCGCTCTCGCGCCGCGGCCGCTTCTGATCCTCTCGGCGCCGCGGCCGTTTCTGTTCCTCTCGGCGGGGCCGCAGCGCCATGGAGTGTGAAGTGGCGTTCCTGGAACAATGCCGCGCGACATCCAATGGGCGTTTGACCATCGATTCGCTGCTACAGACGACAGGCTTCGCTCCACGGGGACAGGGAAATTTGCGTGCCATTCGGCGCGGCTTCGAAAGCCGCGCCGAAGGGCACCCAAATTTAACAGTTAACGCTGTAGCATTAACAATCCCTTCAGTCTGCGAAGAAAAACACGACGCAAACCGGCCTCGGATAGCCCGGCAGTGGGCGGGTTTATAAGACAAAACCTCATCTGCAACCCCGTAGAAACTGCGCTATTCGCGACTCCAGCGACCTATACAAGTCGCCACTATCGGGCAAATACGGCGGTCTAAAACACGTTGTATATACCTGTCATGTGCCAGCTCAACGCGCAATGCACGGGTTTCAGCAGGCAAGCATTCTAACCAAAATGGTTTTCTCCCAATTTTTTACTCATTGTGGTAGTGCAGACCTTCGGTGATGCCTTGTCATAAGCGAGCTTCCGGAAGCTGCTCGACCTTTTTCGGGGAAGCGATGGAACGACAGCGGTGCTGATGAACTTTGATAAACGCGGAATGTCCGACTCACCCGGTAGTGTAAGTTGCGTTCAGAGAGACCAATCAGGGTGCGCTATTAGCCGATAAGAGGGCCGAAGAACCACTCAGAAGGCAAGAAGCGTGAACATAATGAACCCCGCGTTGTCACGGCCTTCACAAGGTCGGGGTTTGGAGCCGAGTACCGTAAATACTCCACGGGCGTTTCGATATATGCCCTGATATACGGTTCACACCTGCGACGCCACCGCCGGCGTATGTCGCCATGCTTTTCGGGATCAAGAATCAGCTGCAAGTGACAAGTACCATAGTGTGTTTTCAAAAAGTTTATGACGGCGTACCTAACAACACGTCGTTCAGCTTGGCGCTCTTAAGAACTCGTATTTTCAGCGATAAATGCGCGCCCATGTCAACCGGGTCACAACGGGTCTGGTTCGATCTTGAATGTCCGATGACAGTGACGCGTATGGTCATGCGCCACCTTTTTTCCTTCTTGAGCGGGTACAGCGGCTGTAGTCACCGTAGTCACCGACAGGCTGAGAAGGGCAGAGAGAAGCTCCTCGTCGCCTCCATGCCACGCCAGCTTCCTAATACCTACCTCTAGATAGCATTTCCGTGTCTTGTGAACTCCGGGCGTGCACACGCAGCCAACGCGCGGAGGAAGACAGCGAGCACGTGCTGGAGGCCTGACGTTCCAAAGACCATAGCCTCCTCTATACTCACAAAGCCTGGCAGTTCGACGACGGAGCGATAGAGTGCCCGGTCGCAGATTTGGAGCGCGAGGATCTGGTAGCACAGAGCATCGCAAAGAGCCATTTCTCGGGGAACCTGGACGTCAGCGCACAGCTTTTGCAGCGGCGAGGACGGGAAACACACTTGTTCGCTCGGGAGAAGTGTGTTTCGGCGTCTCGCCACAGCGGGGCACCTGCAGTCACGTGGCTCTCATCTCATCCGTTGTCTGCGGCTCCACCTTTTTGATTTCGGCGGCCGCATCTCGTGGCAATCTGCCAGGCTTTGTCAGTATATAGGAGGCTATGTCTGACCAGTGCTTGCACTGCACGAGCGCGCGTGCTTGGAATGGAAGCCGAGAGCCCGAGCTCGCTATTGTAGCTTCTGCTACGTTCACACTTAAAGTGAAACGGAGCGTAGCGTATTTTCCGGAGCGCTTCGACAGTGCCAGAGGTACACGCGCCAGCGCGTGGCTTTGCTTGGCGGCTATTTCGCACGAGACCACGTGTGAATGAGACGCGAGACGTGCTCGCCGAGCACTGTGGTATAACTGCCGCAGTGTGGAAACCATACGCTAGCCTCGGAAACGTGGCGCAAATTTTCCGTTACCCCGTTCCAATGTTTACAAAATCACAGCCCAGCGTGCGATCTTCACTACCTCAACCGCGGTGCACGGTCGTCGCCCCGGAAAACGAATAGAACACGCACCACACGCGCGAACGCTGAACGTACGTGGCACCGGCCAGATGCCCGGTTTTGAAACGGTCTATTTTGGTGAAATCTTGGCACCGACAATGAGCGTATACTGCGAGTCAGTTCGACCTGTTAGTTCTTAACTAAGACAAAAGGAAAAAAAAACTGTGACAGTGGAACACCTTTATGCCGAGGTCACACTGCTAATACATCGTATAAAAGACAGTCTGCAGACACTGTCTGAGGCATGTTTTTTATATGACGGTCACACTGGTCACATAAAAGCCGTCTGCAGACATGTTGAAAGCATACATATGTATGAAGCAATTATCATTCCAAACACGCTTGGGACCCGTCCGCAGATAATACTGTCTGTCATACACTCTCTGCAGCCAACACCCTGTCTGTTGTCTTATGCTTGAGCAGTGTGACCACGGGGTTTGAGGAAAAAAAGGTGAACACTGCGACGGTGCCACACCTTTCAGAATTCGGTCAAAGTTACTAAACCGGAGTGCTCACCGGTTGTCGTCACCAGGCGAGCGAAGTAGGTGCCGCCGCGGCAGATCGGACGATCGCTCGATGGACACTCTTCGGGTGAAGTCGTTCGATCTGCGAATATGAACGAAGAGGGAGACTGAATTAAGGAGAGATTCGTAAATCACAGAGTGACTTATTATATCGTGACTGCCATTACGCGTTTGGCCCACTTTAATTCGGACGCAATTTTCGATGCGGCAAACAGGCGGTTTAAAACACTCCAACGATCCACTATTATTAGATTAATATTATTATTATTACTATTAAATGACCTCCGCGTATTCTGCGTGGAGGGTATTTCACGCGGTAATTCACAAAAATAAATAAATAAAATTTTATCGTTTTGCGGGATTAAGATACCGTTATGAATGACTCGACAGAGGAGTCAAGTTTCCACGAAAAAGCCGGAAGCGTCTTACGACTTCACAGCGCATAAACGTCTCACAAAACAGGCAATCACTCAATTCCATGTGTCTGTAATCGAGTGAGTGCCTGTTTTGTGAGATGTTTATGAGCTGTGAAGCCGTAAGATGGAACCAACTAGCCCAAGCTGCTGTATTACCAAGCCGGAAGCGACACGTCAAATGTTCCAATCGAGTCTGAACGTCCAACGTGACGGAATATCCAACGTGATCAAAGATGCAATTCGACTCGAATTTCTATCGAGTCCGAATATCCAACGAGCCGGAAAATACGACTAACGAGACAGAAGGAACCACGCGTCGACGCACATGTTCGCCTTCGCCATTCGACGAGTTTTCTGTCACAGCGACCCTGACGGGTCCTCCGAGTGTTCTTAGAATAAGTAGCCGCACGTGCATTTTTAAGAGTGGCGCATACGAGCAATGTCATGGAACACCCTTCGCGCACGATTGAAATCACCGAAACCAGTATAGGGAGTATTCACTGGCGGCCATAGCTGTGTGCGCGAATGCTGAGCGCGTGCAGATGGCGAGCTTCCAAAGTTAATTTGCAACGTGCATTCCGCACCATCAAGAGTGCCGGTCTTAGCAGCCTATTGATGTGAGCTCGTTCTGAGCATGCGCTCTAAACAGCACCCACAAATATGGCGTCCAGTGAATACTTTCTGTAGCCATAAGAATACATGGGTTGCACGTGACGTCATATCCTTCCTCCTTTCTGGTGGCCAAAACCTGCCGTTATACTTCGTTTCACCTTATGTGCGAGCGAAGGCAAAGCTGGAAGCGCGAGCACGGAAGCTCCGTGCGTTCAGGCTTTGCTCGAGCGCGCAAGCTGGGAGAAACGCAAAAAGCGCTGGTCTCGCGCTTCTAGCTTTGGCTTCGCTCGCAGATAAATTGAAGCTGTGCTCACTCGTTTCCGCTCGCTCGCGACGCTCGTGTACTGCTCGTAGAATATGCACAGTAAAGGCTACGCTCGAGGAAGTTCGGCCACCAGAAAGGAGGACCAAATTACGTCAGTGCAACCTATGTATAGAGGGTGGAAACAAAGGCACCGAACGGACGCGCAAATTGAGACGCGGCGATTATTGTCGCGCCGCACTTCGGGGTCACTTGATTCATCCCATTGGCTTTTAAGAAACGCAGGGTGTGTTCAGCTTCTTATTGTCGCAGCCAATCAGGCTGCGACAATAGCCTATAAGAACGTCAAAGAACCAATCAGAAAGCAAGAAACAAGCCGCGCTCGGCGTTTCTTAAGGGCTGTTTATACTCCAACGTCGACGAACGCAACGCGCGCCGGTGCAGACCAACGTTCGTCGGCCACTACGTTGCGCCGAGAAGCGCCCGAACGATGGTGTTTACAGTCCAGCGCAGACCAACGCTGGTCCAGCGCGCCCTGACGAACTGCCCCACTTTACGCATGCGCGTCTCCGTGGCAACCACATCGTCTCTACGGGATATCTAAGGACGGTAGCTTGCGCCATCTAGCCTAGAGGCAATCGGTCAGTGTGGTTCGTCTTCATGTTGCCATGTCACGCTTCAAATCAACCATTCGGGGTAGCGGTTAGCAGTTCAAAAACAAGCAAATGATGGTGATAACGAATGCAAACCAGTATTTATTTTCTCCTTAATGCCACACAAATGTCAAAAAAAAAAAAGCCCGATAACCGTCGAAATCGTGCCAAGCGACTCCGGCGATTTCGCTGGAATGCTTCAATGAAATCTATGCACTCGATATTCTACAGAAACCTCTTTCTGACAGGTGTCCAGTATGTTATCATCATAGCAGACTTTCACGCTGACTTAAAAAACGGACACCGAAGAGAGCGGACGACACCTAAATTACGCAATGTACGCGTTCGAAATCGTAACGCACTCTACAAAGCCTATACAAACAATACAGGACTCAGTCCATTTGTCATCGCGTATCGCTATTATCGTTTACAAGCTGAGACCATTTACAAGCTGGAACAGCCCAATTGAAAATTTCTGGCCGGCTAAATAGTTCAGAGGTTTCCGTGACCGCCGTTCCCGTACATTCGACGATGCTTTTTCGATCGGGAACGACCGCCGGTGAGTGCGACTGGCACATGATTATAAATAGCACACACATTAGGTCATCCTTAATTCTAATTAACCCTACCTCTGGCGCGTCATCGAGCTTCCAGCTTTTGCCGGCACCCGACCCGCGGCCCACCACCACCGGCTTGTTAGGTCGATAGGCCTATCGAGAATCGAGGGTAGCGCATCCTCGCAGCAGTCCACGTCCACGCACACAATCGCCCAGTCAAGCGCACGAACGTTAAATACACACACCAACACGGGAACACGACAACAGCACACGACATACGGCAAGAACGACAGGTTCAGTCTTCAGATCCCAGAAACCAGCATCTCGCACACTCTGACCGGCCCCAACAAACCCGCCAACCGGATTCCCGAATGAGGCATTCGCGCGAGGGCTTCTGGGATAGCCTGCGTCGGCGGCGCCGACGTCCAACGTTGAACGTAGAGCATGTCCAAGTCCGTCGCAAGCTACGACGTCGCGCGTCGAGCTGCTCAGCGCAACGCCGCGTTCAATTTGACGTTGGAGTATACACTGGTTGCAAAAAGTACACCCCTGGGCGTGTAAACCGTTGTCCCAGGGCGGACTCCCCAAATGGTGTTCGTTTTACACGCGAGGCTCGGTGTATTTCGTTTGCACCCGAGGTCTCGTGTAAAATGAACATCTTTGAACGTGTACTTCGTTCCGCGATCACACGTCTAGGGGTGCTTTTTACAATGGCGGCCGTTTGACGTGAGACGGGATCAACGAGCGAGGCCCAGCGCTTTGCACGGCTTTTCGCCGCAGCGAAAGCGTAGTTTGCACGTGTTCATTCGTAATCGCCCATACGCGCTAAACCACCGCAGGCATTCACCCCCAAGCGCTGACGCCGTATCCATTGCGGCGATTACGCGACAGTGGGAGCGACCATCGACTGCACCCAGCAGCGCGTTTCCCCATCGAGCAGGTCCCGTTCGCGTGGCGGTTCAGCCGATCGCCGAGGCCTCATGCCGGTTGCATTTTCACCGACACCGGGTAGTTTCCACAGGAGGAATCTTTTCGCGACCACAGACATGAACTTTATTGAAAAAGCCCGTTTGCCGTGAGCGACGACGGATCGCCCCGACCCGACCGGCGTTTCCGACGTCCCGCTCACCTCTTTACCCCGAGCAAAGTTGTACGGGACGTTTCGACGTATCCACTCATATCTCGTATGTACGCAAATTTTGCGGCTTTCCGGGTGCGAATCGGCTACTGAAACAGCCAGCGAACGACCAAGGAACGACGACGAACTGAACGCCAGCGCCATTTAAAGACGCGGTTACTTTTGTGCTAGACTGTAGCTGTAGTGGTGTGGTTCCTTACACACTAAATGGACTATGTACGAACAAAGCGAAAACAAAACAAGGTGGCTACTTGCGCCACCTAGTGAGTATGCGGAAAACTATAGAAATAAAAAGGATTTTGACACTTCTGAAAGTAACACGCTCGAGCGGACGGCGGCATACCAACACATACAGCACAGACCACAAGATCAATGTACAAGCATACACAGGCACAAACAACACACAGAGGCACTAACAACCCGACACTCCTACTCAAATGCAACCGTGACCCGCTCGGTATATATAGCAGACTTTTTGTTTCAGACGAAGGTCCGGTGACCCCCACCGTATTTTGCATGAACGTAACGATACTAGACAATTATTACTTATATAATACAGTGAAAGAAATATAATTTGGGAAGGTTCACATTTCTCTTAGTCTAGATTATGGCTAAAAGACACCCTATATTTAAAAATAATGTTTCGAGCTAGCCAAAATGTGGCAAAATCTAGTTTCGTTTTCGGAAGTTCGAGCGCTCAAGGCTGGAATGCGCTAGCGAAGTGTGTGCTTGCTTCTGTCAAACTGTACTCCGTTGTATGACGCTCTCAAAGCTGCTGGCTGCAACCCCCGTCTTGGTTTAGCGTTTGATTTGCACGCGCTCTCGTGGAAATGAGAGGTTAGGTGAAAGTATGCGCGCTCGAGTCGATATCCTTGACAGCGTGAAGTGTAAACCGCATGTAAGCGATTTTGCGAGCGATGAGACAGGCGACGGCGACCCGCTTCGCTGACGCTCGGTCAGTCGCGCGACGAGGCAAGCCGCATGAAAGCTGAACGATGTTTTCTAGAAATCCCGAAACCGAGCGACGCGACGAGCGATAAGGAGAAATCTTCGTCATTCGTCGCCGACTGTCGTCGCTATCGCCGTCGCTCGCTAAATCGCTTACATGCGATTTAGCGACCTTTATACTCACGCTAGTGCCGACTTGCATTACCCGCTGAGCCCAAGCAAGCGATAAGGATATTCAAATATGTCACAACAGTGGCGTGCATTTGCTACTTGTTCTGTTGTCACCTTGGCGACACGGTCACTAAAGAGAAACTATAGTCAGTTTGTTTTATCAGAAATTATGAAAACCTTATCTACCCGCTGTTAGCACAAGCTCTCTGGCATTTCATACAAACATTTTAGAAAGTTTAGAATAAGCTGAACACAATAACTTAATTTTCCGAGCATAATTTTTTTTTTTTTAAGTTTGTTTTAAATGAAAAATTGAAAAAGGAGCCTTCACGTAAATACTTTGGAAAAAAAATATCTATTGGGAAGCAGGTTTTGCAATCTCGAATTTGCTTCTTTCAACTTTTCAGTTACTTTATGCTTACTTGCATATTGTATCCTGACAAATTTAGACACAATGGCATAAAATGTAACAGTCTATATAAAATCTATAGCTTAATTAAATTCACATTTATTTGATAAAGTTCAATCTCTGATATGACAGTTTTAAATTTCACATTTATTATTACAAGTGAGCAGTAAAAATCTGGAAGACAAAGATGAAAAACAGAGCCGTGCAAAAAGGCATTCAGTATATGAAACAGATACAGATGTGGGCCTGTGGCGGTCCATCGGTTCGGCCTCCACACCGCCAAAGACGACAGTGCTGCAAAATCACGAACCAGCGCACATGTAGACAGTTACCCAAAATCCAAACACAAAAAATACTCTCATCAGCGCTGTGAGAGTGTATATTTTTTGTGTATTTGGATTTTGAGTAACTGTCTACCTGTGCGCTGGTTCGTAATTATGCCTTACCAACTCGCCCAATCTGCCGTATTAATAGTGTTGCAAAACACGTAGATCAACAATATTGCTAATGACTGCAGTGTATAAAAGCAAGCTACTGGTCGGAACGAGCTCGACGGTTCGAGAATAAAGAGAATGTTTTCACAGCTAAACTCAGTCTGTCGCACCATCTCTCCCGTTCTCAACATCGAAAGTGCTACAAATTGGTGACCTGGACATGATGATCGACTCCGAGCGCCTGCTATTTAGGGGAATGTTCTTCATGGCCAGGGGCACGGCAACGGCCCTGCCTTTTCGGACGAAAATGCAGTAGGCGTATCTTCAACTTTCACAGCCTCCACATCTGCTGCACCTCCACCATCGCCTCTCCTCTGTCGCATCTAGCGCCGGCATCTCCCAGCAATGGGCTGCGACCATAGGCGTAGACTATGGGGGAGCAACGGGGCTCGTGCCCCCCCCCCGGTGAGATCCAGGGGGGCAGAGCCCCCTCCGGGCCCGGGCCTTGATCTTTTTTTTTTTTTTGCTTGTGTTAGTTGTTAGTTTGTCTTTGATAATTTGTATTTTGTCTTAAATGTATAATACTTCACCCATGTTTGTGCACCACACAATAGAACGCTAAGTTGTTTGTGGGCACTGGAAAATAAACCATTATTATTATTATTATTATTATTTCCAAGACGCTGTTTACGTGCCATGTAACGAGCTTCTAGTAGTAGGATGTAAACAAAATAACGCCCACGTTGCCTTTATTGACAAAATACGTGGGAAATGGAATCCCAGCGTGCTTGCGTTAGCTTCAATCTCCGGTTCTGGCGAAAACATAACGCGCAGCACCCGCCCCCCCCCCGGGGAACTTCTCAGCCTGCCCCCCCGGGAAAATGGAAAGTCTACGCCGCTGGCTGCGACCATCTTGCTCGCCCCACCGGCTCGGCAATTGAATATTCATCGACGTTTCCACACTATTCACAAGGCATGTCGCTAGCTGACCAGGGTCTCCGCATCGTTGCCACATCGGGCATTCGCTCTCAGCTCGGTTCTTCATATTAGGGGATGTTGCATCGGCCCCGCAGTCGGCCGGCATCCCCTTTCAGTCCGAGGCTGCACACTCCGAACTAATCAAGCTGGACTGAAAGCACGACAGGGTCGATTTCCCCTCTGTCTGCTGCCTCATTGCCTGACCTCAGTGGCGGATCCAAGGGGGGGGGGGCGACGGGGGCAGCCGCCGCCCCCCCCCCAAACAAAGTCGACCCCCTCCCTCCCCCTTCTCGGAGGGCAATTTGACATGGGTGGACCCCCTTGCACAAGAAAAAATGGGAGAATAGTATCCTTAAAAATTCCCCCCCCCCCCCCAAAACGGAGTACTGGATCCGCCCCTGCCTGACCTCGGCGTCGACTACCATGCACGGCTTCCGAACGTTGTCTTTCCTGCTCTCTAGTATGTCATCCTGCTTGCGGTACATGTCAACAGCAACAACACCTCTGAAGCCGCAATCACTTCAACGAAATCGTGCCATTTCTCACAGTCTGCAGAGCTGCAGGCGACGGCTCTGTGGCAGTCTGTTGGTTCAGCCTCGGCACCGCCAAAGATGACAATGCTACTCATACTCGCTGCCACGAGCTCAACGACGTGAGAATAAACAGAATGTTTTTATTGCTCGGAGTCGGTCGCAGCATCTCTTCCGTCCCCAACATTGTATACGCTACAGGTAGAAAGCAAGAGACACACTTCAGAAGAAAAGAACAAATGCTCAGATCACACATGCCGCGGGTGTCCAAAATTATCCATCATGTCGAATATTGTTTAGGTTTCTTTCATTCTAACAGAAGACGAATGTCATTATCGCGCAATTAAAATGAATACTTACGAAACACCCAAATTCCAGGGTAAGTGCTCACTGCTGATCCGTGGCTGTGGCATACATTTATTTAAAAGTGCACCGATGATAACACCTGCTGGTTTGGCAACAATACCGAGATTACAACGCTTGTTATCCTCTTAACAAAGAAGAGTTGTCCATTATAAAATACGAAAGAAATAAAAAATACCGGTAACAATGCAAGGTACAAATCTGCACAACAGGCTTTCGAATCCCACTACTTTGTCCTACTGGAGTCTGTTACAATAATAACAGCTTTCGATGGGCTGTGAGGACAGTATTCGCACTGAACTGGGTGCCTTCGTGACTATCACCAGTGTTGTGGAGTTGCCACTTCAGGGTTGGAACGATTCCGCCTTTCCACGACCCTGGAATCAAATGCAAATAAAATGATGGCAGCACTGGAATGGA
Organism: Ixodes ricinus; assembly: GCA_037355805.1. Lineage (NCBI taxonomy): Eukaryota > Metazoa > Arthropoda > Arachnida > Ixodida > Ixodidae > Ixodes > Ixodes ricinus. The sequence goes on along the minus strand of JAZHYW010016058.1, from coordinate 9,797 downwards.
ATGGGAATGAAATTAGTAGGTGCATTTTGCCCAGAATAGAGTAGGAATGGAATACGCTTTGTTCTAATGCGAGCTGCGTCGATGCGGTCAAAGGGGCTTTTGAAACGGCATCATTGCATTTGGGTAACTGATGGCTTGGTTATCTGACTGCTTATGTTCCTTCGAGGATGAAAGTGGCAACCCCAGTGAAGCAACCCAAACTGTAGAGTTGTAGGCGGACAAGGTGTTGTTCCTGGCGCCGTGAGACACAACCATATGTGTGATTACAGCACCAGTTGCAGGCCACCAGGCAAGGACAATGTCACACCGCCCCCATTTCGTTAGTACACGTGACTCCTCACTTACTATGTGTCTCGTAAAAGTGGAGGACATATACGGTTCTTTTGTGGAGAAGATGGGTGACTTAAAGTTTTCCTCTCTGTTATGAGGCTTTTACGCTTGGTGGTGCAATCGATATCTGCAGTGCCACCATATCAATTGCCACTAGCGCTATGTGCGACCACGGCTCAACTTAGTAGAATCAATGATTTCTGGTTTGGTTTTGCACAATTTTGCAGTTGTCTACGCATTTGACAACGCCAGCTTTATGCTGACGTTATTTTCCAGTAACTTAGTACTAGCTGTCAAGTGCCACTTTTCACGGTTGAGAGGAATTGAGAGGAATGGAATGGAACAGTTCAGCCATTCCAGGAGTGGGGATGGGCCCAGTTTTTCCTTTCCAGGAGTTCGAAGGAATGGAATTAGTATTAGAAAATCCAATTCTCTGGAATGGAGTTGGATGGGAGGGGGTGCTCATTCTGCAATACTGCCTGTCACCAACAGAATCTGCTGTGAAATTGTTCCCTGCATCACGAACTGCCATTGAATCGCAGTTCTAGTAGCTTTAGTGTCAGCGACGGCTTCATAGGTATCTATTGCAGGAACGTCAACACAACTGGCGACTCCAGCGAAAAATTGATGGCACCTTTTTTATAGTGGCTGGAACAGGAAGCTGTGGCGGCAGGTTCGCTCACTAGCCTTCTCGAGCAAATCAAATATTCACAGCACTTGGCGGTTTAATTACAAAGCCGTGAAAGTAGGTTAAAAAACATGTAGTGAAAATTGCCAGTACTCAGTTCACCCCTAAGCTGACAGTGCAGTGGAAGTTACGCATTTGTTGGAACAGTCACAAGCCTATTCCATCATGTGAAAACATGCTCTTTGTGTGGGTGTATAGACAGAAGCGCGATTAAGTGGTGCAAGAGAGACTTATGACTGATGTAAGGAGCATGGGGCTTCCACCACACTGCCGAATTATGGGTAAGCAAAGTATAGGCATGCTCTGATAAGTCATAAAAGGGAATCCTAGGTGCCAGGGTCAGCTGGGACGCCTCGGACTATGCAGATGCGACCCTGATGCCTCATCTACAAGCGGCCATACAGCAGTCACACTAACAACGTAAACTCCTGGTCAGACAATACAGCAGCCGGCGCCTAACTGGGATTAAGTCAAACCTTCCTGGCAAACTTTCTGTTGCTCTGCATGTTGTGATGTAGCTGCTTTAGACTTGCTGTGGTTAAAAATCTGGCTGCAGCAAGCCCAGTGCAGTTTTGAGCTTCCACACCAATGAAAGTTCAGCAGGACTACAGCTAATCATTTAATTTGGCGTTGCTTTGTACGACAGCAACATTCTGGCTATTTGTGAATGAAAGTCACTTAATTAGTCTAGCCATCTTCAACTTCTGCTGTGTTATCTGTTCCACATGCTCGGCTGCCCCATTGAAAGCGGAATACATAGTACTGGAGGAACAAGCACCCATTCAGGATGCCATTCTTTCGCAACATTGTCTTGAATTCCTAACTCACAAAAGTTGGACGTTCTGATGCAACCATGTCAACATTAACAGACACAAAGGAGTGGTCACTGGAAATATTACCACAAACTTCTGTGAGGCTAGGCATTTTATTGTTGGTCTCATCAGTTAAAACACCGAAGCAATAAAAACTTCAAGTCGTTTGGGCATGAGCTGTTAGGAAAATTTAGAATATCTTGTGAATTTGGGTACCCTATAGGACACCGTACCACCTATGGTTTAGGTTGCATCGCAGAAACCGCCGAACTTCCCATCGTTGTGTCATGTTTTATCATTTTAAATCATAAAATACCACCAGTTGCTTGTTACTAATGAAGTGTGCTTCAAGTATAGCTTTGATATCAAAGAGTTATGGTTAAAAGAAGCCATATAGACATGCCAAAACAAGAAACTGACCCAAGATCAAAGAGACATTGCCGCATGCATGGACGAACACTACAATACTTCTGGAAGATACACATTTACTCTTACTCCAAATGATTTTAGTTTTTAATCCTTTGAGGTAAGAGTAAACGTGAACCTTCCTGAAGTATGGAGTAGCGTTCATTCATGTATGCTGCAATATAATCTCATACTGGTTATGGATGCTACTCGGAACTGCAAACAGTAGCAGTGTTGATAACCTGCAGGCTCACAATATAAAGCTTTAGAGCACTGAGCTGAATTAAGCCTAGATGGCTCAGTTCCACAGTGAATAGTAAGGGTGATGAAGACCACGGTGCTCACAGACAGAGGCATTGACTTTGGACAGGATCTAGTGGCAGTGTTATTGAAGACCGGCTTCTTGCTCCATGTTCCAGATTAAAAAAAAAGTTTTCCTTGCCGACGTTTTTCATCCAAACTACAAACCACTTTTTCAAGGGATAAGTGAGCACTTGACGAAACTGTGTTTAAAATTCTTATGACTGTTGAAACACCCTTTGGCATACTTTTGTCCAGAATCTTGTTTTCCGTACACTGAGCACAGTAAACAAGCCACCTGGTAATGTTCCTTAAGGAGTGAATGGATGATGCCACTGTTGTCTGCTGCATCTTCCCAAACCTTGGACTTATTACTAACGCCGTGTACAGCCAGATCGTACCGGTCCCGAGCTCGAGAAACGAAGAACGTCCTCTGCGTAGCTGAGATAGCCAGGCAGGTTGGTGAATCTTGTAGAGCAAATTTTGCTTTTAGTTTACCTCAGGCTTAAAAAAAGTAACTGATTACTAGGATCATTACCTCAGGCTTAAAAAAAGCAATTGATTACTAGGATCATTACTGCTCACAGCAATTAAATGAAGCGCTACAAAATGACAATAATAATAATATAGGTTTAATAATAGGTTTATTTTCTAACAAAAGGTACAGTGTTGGTGGGGGCTTTGGAAAAAAAGCTGTTTGATACAGCTTAACTAGTCCTAAGTCCCCTTAACTTTAGCAGCTACAAGCAGCGTGCATGGAAAAAAAGGAAAAAAACTCAGAACACTAAACAAAAAAGAGATTGAACAGTCGGCAATGAGATATATAAATCTAAAGAAAATAAGCAGACACTATTGCAAAACGTCACTTGCATACATCATTCAGGGCACTATAACAAGAAATTCTGGCATACAATATTTAAGAGTAGACAAAAAAAGAGCACTGCCCCACAACATTCAAGGAAAAACCAGAAAAAGTAGCCTATGTTAATTAATTGTACAATATACAAAACACGAGCATATTCCCTTTTACAAAAAATACTCAGAAAATACACACAAAGGCACCGTTCAATCGTGGCCGATTGAACGGTGCCTTTGAAACAATTGATACAATGATTGTAGTGCGGTGGCAAGTACACAAGCCAGATGGAGAGTCAATGCTATTACAGCAAATTTGCAATAATTCAAACTCGGGTATTTCATACTTCGGGTTCATTCAAACGAATTTTAAATTTTGTTTGTCTGACTATGTTTTTCATGCATTCATAAGCTACTCAATTCGAACAGCATTTTCGTTTAATTCACTTCTTTTTTAATCGCAGCAAGTTAGCCCCGTTGAGTGCGCTTCCCACTGAGCACCTGTGTACCGCGGGAAAGCAAAACCCGCAAAGATGGCGGGCATTGCTTTTTTGCATTCTGCAGGTGCTCAGTGAAAAGCGCATTCGATGGGACTAACCCATTACGATTATTCAAGCAGTACTGTCCTGACAATCTGCTTGCATTATTTGTGCTTGTTTTTTTTAAATTTTTGCGAGGGGGTTAGATTTGAGATTAAAGAAAAGATATTTGCATATAGCAAGCAGATTTATAAATTATTTCGATTAGGATAACTGGGTGTCTCTTTCGGTTAAATGTAATGTCAAATCTGTCATTTACATGCCACCACAATGAAGGCATTGGACTTTCTGAGGCCACAGTTCATATAGTCATATTCAAACTAACTGAGCTTAGAAGTGCACAAGTGGGAGGTTGGGACAACTTTCACGAGTTCAGCTGAATTTTAATTTAAGCATTGTACAATGGTAGTTAAAGGCTTGGAGAAACTATTCGATATTTGATCAAAAATATTCGGCCAAAACCACTATTCGCTTCAAACTTTACCAATATTTTGTGAGTGCGCCTGCTAATAAATAGGCCTGTGTAGAGGAAAGTGTCAGAAATATGCCTGGTATGAGTATCTATCCCTGTAGTAAATTGCTACTTTGTGTCAAGTCATATTGCCACCTGCGAATAGCCGAGTCAGCAGCGTGCTCCACTCCCACGCCGCTGGCTGGGGTTTATCTTTCTTTTGTTTGCATGCTTAGAATGCTTCAGATGACTCGAGAATCTTGTTTGCTCAAGCTCGGAACCTTCTAGATACCCACACGCTCACAAAAGGAGCTTCGCATGGCTGCTCGAGTCAGTCGTCCTTCCGTCGCCGTCAAAGTATGTGCGGTCTTTGTTACTTTATGTTTCTCGGCACAAGTTCGCTGCATTAAACATTGATTTTAAGTTTGATTAATCAAGTTTGTTTTTGTTCATGACATATTGGTGGATGTGCAGGGTAACACAATCTATGCCCACGAAGCGTAGCACCTGTGAACACAATAACTCTGAAGACGACGATCGCGAAGGCGACGTCCTTGAAATCACCCGAGGACGACTCCAACTGTGACATCAACGACGACCTCGACTATGGCCTCGGAAATGACCCGGACAATGAACTTGACAAAGCCCCTGGCTATCACACCTCGACGAAAACATGATGACGACTGCTACGCCGATGATGAAACGGACGACTCCAAAGACCAACCCCGGCTACAATGTTAACAACCAACCTGACTACGGCCTCGACACCAAACAGTGTCTTCAACCTTGATGACGAGACTGATGACGACACTGATGATGACCCAGGCGACGACTCGAACAATGACATGGAAGACGATCCCGACTACGGCTTTGACAGCGACCCAAGGACGACCCGGACGATGACTTCAACGACAACCATGACTACAACCTTGACGACGACCTTGATGATGAACCCGATGACGATGCCTACGACACATGTGGTATCGACCACGAAGACGAACAGGACGACGATGATTGGTTCATCACTCAACGAACGGAGGAAGTCTGGCAGCTCAATCGCATTTTGATGCAAGCCACATCTTCCTGACGATGGCTGGTACAATCTTTGTCGCCACGACTCCCAGTTTCAGCCTGGCTACCAAGTGTGAATCTGAACACCAATTCATCGTTGCAGCAAGGAACTGTTAAAGTGGTGCTTCGGCCTCAAGGTTATTCGCTACATGAGACCTAAGCTGCAATTCGTTGGCAAATGGCACATCAACATTTTCACGCGCCCTCTGCCACCCGGTGATTCACGTCGTCCGACTCAACTGAACTGGGTATGCTCGATAGGCCTGCGAAAATCTGTGATTTACGTGAAGGCTCGTTCACACTCTTGCGACCGAGTACGACCGAGAGAGACAAGACCGGTTTTTAATCCTCTTACGATGTCTTAGGACCAGCTCCGCAGCAGCGCGGCCGGTCCTAAGAAGTCGCAAGAGGATAAAAAACCGGTCTTGTCTCTCTCGGTCGTACTCGGTCGCAAGAGTGTGAACGGGCCTTGACTCTGTAGTTTGACCGTGTCTTGTTTAAGCTGTTAATTTCATTTTGTGTTGCATAGAGACGATGAGTCTTTCACAAAAGGGGAGTAATGCCGCATGCAAATAGCTGAGTCAGCAGCGTGATCAACTCTCACGCCGCTTGCTGGGGTTTGATCCCCACCAGCGCTTGTCTTTCTTTTGTTTGCGTGACTGGAATGTTTAAGATGACTCGAAAATTTTTTTTGTCCGAGCTCGGAAACTTTTAGATACCCACGCGCTTACAAAAGGAGCTTCGCATGGCTGCTTGAGGTAGTTGTCCTTCCGACACCGTCAAAGGTCTTTGTTACTTTGTTTCTCGGCACTCGGCACAAGTTCACTGCATTACACACTGATTTTAAATTTTATTAATAAGTATATGTTTTTATTCATGACAATATTTAGATGAATTTTGATAATTCAATCTTCTGATATTTCAAACTAAAGTGTGTGGCTTCCTGGAGTTTGAAATAATGAGAGTCGTCTGTAAAACACCATTTTTACTACCCCAAGTAGCAATTTATTCTAGTGTGTATTTTCTGGAATCTTTCATTCAGACCGGGAACTTCTTTTTCAATACGCTTGTCGGATTTAAGTTGCACTGGTTTTGAGTGCTCATAAAATTTGGACTATTTTGTATAGCCTAAATGTAGCAAGCGTTCAAAACAAATACAACCTAGTGCATTAGAGACACAGAGAACACATTATTAGCAAATGCTACTTTTATTGAACACATCTGAAGTTTTTGTTGCAGACATACAGCACTGTGAAGATGTACACCATTCTTATATGAAAATAAGTTTCCCACTAGTGAAATTTCTCAAGTTGGACAGCCTTGTTGTAAGTCAGGCACCTTAAAGAGAACCCTGCCAAAGTTTTCATAGACACTTTATAATTATAAAGTTGTTTCATCCGTACAATAACGACTTCAAGGTATATGTATATAAACTTCCCAAAATGCAAACCTTATGTGAAGAAACTGCATTTCAAAGTTGACGCCCTTGAAACCCCACTATCGGTAGCTGCTCTACCGGCAACAATGAGAAGAACTGTACAAAGACCGCTGAGGCCACATAACGTAAGACATGGTGTCTGAGATGCGCCATGGACGGCATTGTTGGTAGTTGGACTTGTTTGTGCTCACTCTTTTATCTAGTCTGTTAATTGACAGCTATTTACAGTGCATGATAGGAACAAGTTGTGCTGTAGAGATAAAAACATGTACAGTCGCCCAATATTTTAATAATATCATGCGAGCGTCGACCGCCGGGACGGTTAGCGCTGTGCCGCAGAGAAATGCGGCGTCACGGGAGAGATTAGGTGCGTGCGCACAAAGCCTCTCCGGTGCGAGCGTCGTCTGTTAGGCTATTCTGTTGACCGCACACAGCCCCTGTTCCTTATCTGCTGGCACAGCTGACTACCTTTAAGCAAAGATCTGAACAGCGCTTGCTTGCGTGATACCGTGATACTGCTCAGGCGTGAAAGAAAGCGTGCGTCATCTCGTTTAATTTAGTTTTTTTTTTATTCTTTTATTTTTTGTTTGCGTTTACTTTGTCAGCACCAAAAAAAGAAAAAGATGATGACGCGACGAGCTGAATGCAACAATGCATTAAACTATATACCGCAGCCAATGCCACATGACATCGTGCTTCCACGTGCAGTTGTGCCCAACAGGAAGGCCACGTGACACACTTTTAGCGATGAAATGGCCAAGATGGCCCATAGCGTTGGCTGTGGTACAACACAAAGCGAAACGGAGTATAAACAATCAGCGCAACGTGCTGCTTTGCTCCGAAGCAGGGGCTGTGTGCGATCAGCAGAATAGCTTAGCAGACGACGCTCTCCGGAAAGGGCTTTGTGGGATCGCACTTAATCTCTCCCGTGACGCCGCATTTCTCCGCGGCACGGCACTGCCCGTCCCAACGGTCGACGATCGCGTGATATTATAAAAAAATTGGGCGACTGTACATGTTGCCTCCCTCCCTTTGCATCTGGCAAGCGAGACCACTCAAAAATGTTTGAGAGTAGCTGTGTAGAACCGACATGTTTAAACATCCTGTTGACACAATTATTCATACTAAAAGGTATGCTTAACCGAAATTTGAAGCTCGCAAAACAAGACTGAAGCGATAGACAGGATGCTGGAAAACCCCCAAAACAATACTCATAGAGCATTATTTCTAACGGATGGCCGTATTTTTGGAAAAGTGTGCGATTGAACAAGGCCGACGAGACATGCGACGCTGCGATTCTCATTCCCTCTCCTCTTGGCTTCATCCCCTCAAGCAGGTGAACCAAAGCAGGAATAAGAGAATCGAGGCCGCTTTCCTCATTCTAAAGTGTTCCAGGAGAAGTATGACGTCACATTTCTTGTTTGATAGCGCCCTTCTTTTCCAAGAATACCGCCATCTGTTTGAGATATTGATGTATGAGTGATGTTTCAGAGTTTGTAGAGCTCCATTGAAAGCTCTGCGGCCTTATTTTATGAAATCCAAATTTTGGTACAGCGTCCTTTTAAACAAGATTTTTCAAATTTTACTTTATAATGAACATAAAATTGGACAACTTGCTAACTTACAACAGTGTCCACCCGATAATGCCGTACAATGGTTCTGTCACACGCACCAACCGAGAGGATTGCTGCAAGTCCATCCGCTCTCAACTTTTAGTCACCTTTGAGCCTGAAGAACTGCTGTATAAGGACCGTCCAGCCGCTGAACACACAAAGAGGAACACGGGAAATAACACTCGGTCACGAGCGAAGTCTCTGGGCGGAAAGCCCTCCATGCCAAATGAGCACTGTCGGGTTACGGCAACGGCGTAGTACACAGGTTGTGCTTCTTCTATGCCTTCACCGCTGCGGTGGGTGGTCGTAGCTAGTCGTAGCAGATTGTGTCACGTCTGTTGCTTGTACCAAAACACCAGAGCCGCGTAGTATTCTTGTTGCCGAAGTTTATAAGCCTACGTTCCTGGTCTACACACACTACAGAAAGCCAGCCGCTAGCAAAGCTAGCTAACCCCATTTCTGCTTCGGCGACAAGCCGCCAGGGCGATGACACCGCCGCTGAAACTTCTGCCTCGGCTCTTCAAAGAGCCAGGGCCCCTCAGTGCGCATGCGCGACACTTGCTAGGCTGCTCTGCCTGTACCAAGTGACATGTGCCCGCATGTCCCCTCTCATAATCCTTCTGACTATATGTGCCCCGTATTGTACATGCTCATACAGTGCACACAGCGAAAGTTCATTTTGAAAGTGCTCCACAATCGGCCTACAATGCTGCGAACACATAGCACATGGCCACTATAGGTGACGACACTTGGAATACCTGCCATCCGTCTTCGTGGTGCAAAGTCGCTTTCTCAGTCGTCCTCACGAGGGGCAAGGAAAGGCAGGCACTGCATAAAAAAGCAATACATATTATAAGACTGGCTATGGCAAACTAGTTCCAAAGATGATACAGTCATGTCTCCTTAATATGGACACCTCTGTTCTATAGAAATGTTTTTTTTAATGTAAGGTGTCCACATGAGAAAACTAAATTTAAAACATACAGATAGGATAACAAGCATAGCCAAACAAACACAGTTTATTCAGCTAAAAAATAATGAGATGCGAGTTTGCTCTAACGCTTTAGAGCCGTTTAACATGTAGCACTACTGTCGTTTACAAGAACAGATACCCAGACTGTAAAGTGATGATCGGTTAAATAGCAAAAGATGTTGCACTGTATGCACAAGCCGGACGTAATTGACACTTAGCTGCCGGCAGTTAGGATCCTACAATCGTATGATTGCAGAAGGGAATGACATATGGTGCCTACGGCTGGAATAATGTCGTGCTTCGTGGTAGAAAAAGCACAAAA